>VZTD01001527.1:179625-201604 GCA_013397725.1 Rhagologus leucostigma | reverse complement strand
GGGGGCTCCGCTTTCGGCCATGTTCCGCAGCCCCCGCTGCCCGCACCCTCCCCGCCTGACCTTTGGCTTAAGGGCTCTCCTCCTTCCTCCGGGAGGGTTCAAGAAAATCCCAAATGCAAAAGAAAACTGGGGTGGGCTCCCCTTAGCCCACATGCTAGAAATTGTTACAAATTCATCAGTCACTTTCTCTCTTCCACTGCGATTGTACAAACAGTTGTATTTTTTACGTTAAAGTCTGGCAAATTTTAGTCCAAGATCGGTGCAGCTCATCGGAGATGTGGCGTTGGAAGGAGCCTGTGGCTGTAAGCGACAGGGATGCTGTCTCTCTTCCCCCCCTCAGTGGGTCTCTGCTCTTTGGAGGTGCTGCAGGCCCTGACACCCAGGCGTGAAGGGGCGATGCATTCCTCCCAGCTCCAGACTTCTCTTTGCCCCACTTGGTGAAGTGTTGTTGAGTTAGAAGGACTCAAAGTCTGCAAACACTTATAGAAGTAGTTTCGCTGAAGTGTTTGTAGGATCAGGACCAAAGTGTCTAGGTGTGATGCTTATCTGTTCTGCTGCACCCTCTTTGGATGCCACCAGCACAGGTGATAAAGGGAAGAGCCTATACAGGTGACTGTGAACTGGGCTTCTTCTGATAAAGGAAGTGAAAGAGCTGGATTAAGAGTGGTAGAGAAATGCCTGAAGGATCAGCTGTACTTCAAAGAACAGTAAAATATTTTGTTTCATAGTGAGGCGTTTGTGTAAGGAGCAGAATTGGCCTTCTTGTTGTATTTATTATGCTAAAAGTTTGATAAAAAGTTTTCCAAATATTTCAATCCTCTATGTTTGTATGACGAAAGTTCACTAAATGTTTCCATGCTTTACATTTGTATATTTGAAAGAGGATCAGAGAACCTGCCAATTATGAAGCAGCCACTTAGTAATCATTGCAGAGCAGTGACTATTATGTAGTTTAAGAAGTCATGTCTTTCCAGCTACAAATAATCATCTCTGATCTGTGGTGTCACATCCCTTGAAAAGTCAGAGGCAAACAACCAATGTTTGTGATCATTACAAAAACACCTAAGCAAATCTGTGAGCAATGAAACATACAAGGTGAAACCAGAAACAGACACAATGTTTTGTGTATTAGGAAGTGCTTGAGAAAAATTCTCAAGACATAAAAGAGCATGTCCAGTCTGCATAAATTTGCAGCGGATAACTAAAAGTCTTGCTTTCTTAGTCATCTATATAGAATTCATTCTTGTTCTGCCATACTGAAGTAGTAGTCTCAGATTCTATAATGAGTTCATTCATGTTTTCATACATGGTAAAAAGTTTGTTGTTAAGATTTAGTGACTGTAGACCTGGCAGTGCAGTTCCTGTCCCATCAGTTAGCATTGATTTCATGTGATACACCTTATCCAATAAAAGTGTGATGTTCAAACCAGAGCTCCAAGGCATTAAGTAGGAAAAAAATGCCGCAAGGTAAAACTTTTAGATCAAGAAACATGAAAGCCCTACTGCAGAATAAAAAATTTCTCAAAACTATGTTTACTGGACATCATAGAGCAAGTTCATGAAAGAGATGATAAGATAATTTGAGATTTGGGAGATTTGTAATATGAGAAAAAGAAATTCTCTGTATTTAGGTTATCCAAAAGAATGTCATGAAACAGTTTGAGCACTATTTGTAAGTACCTGTAGAAGTGAGTATTTCTTTTATCAAAGAGCTGCTTTATTTAAGAGAAATATGAATGTTAAGATCCACTGGTGACTAGAACCTGCACTGAAATCCAATATAGAAGCAAGGCGCATATTGAAAAGTGACAGTTCTGACTGTTCATGAAAGATTGAAGATTTATAACCCCTGGAAACATTTTGCTTAAGTTAGCAGCTCTTCCTTTTTTTGGAGAAGAGCAGTTATAATTTAGAAGTAGTTCTTGGATTTGAAATGAGAAGTAGTTAAAGGAAAACTTCAGGTATAAAGGAGGCAAAGGTAATTAATCTATTATTTCATTAGAAGTCCGTAATTTGCATAGGGATTTTTTTCATTAAACATTAAAACTAAGGGGTTTTTTAGTGATCATCTTAATTTTTGTGCATATTTACAAAAGCATTTCTTTAAGAGTGTTTTTTCTTTTAAAACACTGACGACCACATTTCAGGACACAGGTTGTCATTTTATTTCCTGTTTCTACAGCATTTACTGCAAAATGGATTTTGGGTCATGACTAGGACTCTTAAATTTTATAAATGACAATGATACATGTTATTAGCAATAATTCACATCTCTTTTTTTGTTTTATATACTTCTTGAAAATACCAGTAACTGTAACGCTGGAATGAATCATGCAGCTCCATTGTGGACAGACTTAGTCTCATGCCTGTTCACAATGTAGCCGTTGATGGTTTCACTGAGCAATGGCTATCATTTGATTGTGCAGACAGCAGGTTAACAGCTCATTGTACCTTTAATATGCAGTCTGATTCATTTGTAAATAACACTTTTCATCACGTCTCCGTTTTAGAAAGCTGTTAGCATGCTAACGTGAAATCCATGTTTTTCCTTAGATTTTGTCCCTTCCTGAGCCTTCTTAATAATTTAGAAGAGAGGTGTTGCACATGTACTTGAGGACCTACATGACTGAATACATATTATGTGAGAGCAGTTCAGCTTACTCTGCATACTGCTTTATTTGTCTTGGCAAACCTATATATATGTGTATATATATATATCTGCTTGTGGGTGGAGTTTTCCAAAGTCATGGTTCTGCCAGATATTGGTCATATTTCACTGCTTGATTTTTTTGAGCGAAACATCTTTCTGCTGAAACAAAACTTAAGACCTGAGAATAAAGTGCTGACAGACTTTCTATGAATTTCCTATATTGGGAGGTTTCTAATATTTTTCTTTTTCTTTTGTTTCGAGGCACAGAATTTTGGTTTTACTTGAAACAAAGAAGTTAATTTGTAAATATGTCAAAGTGGGATCAAAGTCTGATCCTCTGGTTTCGCATACTCTGTCATGCTGACATCTCTGTGCAAGACATAATTAATGTCACTGATTTTAAACTAGGCCATCCACAGTACTTTCTTCTTAACTGCCCAGTTATTCATAAATAATCCAACATGTTCAAGCAAGAGCTTGATGTGGCAGCACTTACTGAAAACTGGTAAACTACAAGAGCTAAGAGGAACAAGCTCAACTCCCCACCAGAATTATCCTTCTTCCATAGTCCGCTACATTGCTCTAATTTATCTGTGTACAGTGACGGTGCCACAGGTAATACCAGCTCTTTCAGTAAATGATTTAGAGCAGCAGGGACACAAACCTTGTGGAGTGCAACGTGCCCCACGGAGCTGCCTCCTGCATTCTTTACATCCGACACTCGTGTGTACTTGGCTTAGCATTTGGGTATAGAGACAGTGCAGGCTTGAGTCTTGTACAAGGACGTGTATTCTGTGAGCCAGTATGTGTACTGTGACATTTTACTCACTGTAGTCTGAGGCATATCATAACAGTTTAAATAGGTTGTCCACTGTGGGATACTTTTTATTCTACATTGCTATCAGTAAGTAGTATTTAATAACTTGTTACAATATTTTCAGTGATGCCTCCTCATTAAAAGAAAACTGAACATACTATTGTATTTGTCAGTTGTAACATTTCATAAGTAATTAAAAAATTAAATGCTCAGGTATTTTCAGTATTCTTTATGTTACTCATTTCAATGTTTTAAATGAGACACAAAAAAGTAGAAACACTGAGAGCGAACTTGAAGCTACCATTTGCAAATATTTATTTTTGGAGTAATGGTTTTATTCTATTAGTATGCACAAGTGCTGCATAACTTGCATCTAATAATAGTGTGTTTTCTTAAACAGATGACTCTCCAGTTGCATTGACCTTGCCTTGTGTAGTAGGATCTTGCTGTCTGCTGTTACAGACAATGCTCTGATATGAGATCTGTCCTCCCACGGTATTTTTCTCTGTCTGTGCTACAGCATACAGCAAGAATGCTGCTGCAGTGATCTTTGGTATTTGAGGTTTTTGTTACACTGCATCTTCTTTCAAACATTTTCATAATGCATTCCTTTACTCCAAGTACAAAACTCTGTTGCTTGGATTAGGTTAATTTCTTTCTGTAGTGGTACAAACACCTTTCAGCAGTGTTTTGGGGAAAACCGACTTGGTTTCCCTTTGGAATTTAGCAAGATAAAAAGGGGTCATACCAGACCAGCTACTGCTTTGTGCACTACCAACAGTTCACATCAAAGAACAACCTGTAGATTTCTTCTTGAGGAACTTTCTTGATGTGAATGCCTCTTTTTAATTCCTTTAGGGTTTTGGATTTTTAGCTATGTACCAAATTGCAAGGGAAAAAGAAAACCTAGTGTTTTAATATCCAGGCTTGTTTGTGTTTTGAAGATGGTATTCTGCTTCTGTTCTAATTTTAGGTAATTTTCATACTCTTGACATTTTTCAAAGATGTATTTTCAACCAGTTAGTTATTGGTCAGTTTGGACTAGTATGTTAAAATGCCTTTATAATCAGATTGTTGCATTGGTGGGCAGAGATTTCTAGTAATTGGTTTTCTAACTTTTTCTAGAAATAGTCACACTTTCGGTGACTTTCAAGCATATCAGATGTTCTGTGAGTGCATGCATTGTTTCTACTGGAAGCTGTGGGAAAATAACCTCATTGCAGGTACTTCTTGTGAAAGCTTTAAGTTTCTGATCACTCAGTGGGCGCCCATTTTAGTTCAGCAGACTTATGGGAAGCAGTAAACGTAGAGGAGTATCTCTGCAAGGCTGGAACCCCCTGGATTTCTGACTGCAGGAGGGGCTGGCAAACAGGCTGAGTCCCTGCTTGGTTCTGGAGTTCACTCCTTAGCTATGCCATGGGCCACGATTTTTTAACATATTGAGTGGCAAAGGTGTCAAAGAGGACCAGGCAGATAATTCTTCTTGAAGTCTTTTGTGTTATGGTACTTCTGCATTTTTTAGATTAAGAATATTTCTTAATATGGCTCCTTTAGAGACCTTGAAAATTTTCAGTGTAGCATGAATAGTCTGTTGTTTGCATTTTTACCCCCAAACAATATACAAAAAGGGGAGAATCTTCTGTAATTACCTTTGTTTTGTTATGATTGCACCTTTTTTGTTTGTTTTTGCTTTTCTTAATAATCAATTTGTGGAATAGACAACAAAAATAGAAACAATAAAATCAAACAGTTGGACACCTGTTGGAAATATTTTTGTCTTAAGAGCCACTCAAAATGTTGCTGTCATTATTGATTCGAATATACATCCCTTCTCATTCTGTGCTTTAATTCAGAAAAGTATAAGCAAGAAGTTCAACTTCAGTGGTGGTGTTCACTCAGTAGACTTAGAAATGTCTAAGGAGAAACAACATAAAAATGGATGCTTTCATATGTGTGTCATTTACTAAAACCTCCATGACAATCCCATTTAGAAGCATTCCTAATATCATTAGCCATCATTATTCCTAATATCATAGATAATTTAAATATTTAAGTACAATTATAGTGGGGTTTTTTGGGTTTTTTTTTGGATGGATTTAGAAAGTAGCTATCAATATTTCATCATCTCATGAAATTACGTTAGCTCAGGCCAAGTCCATGTAGCATTGGGTGCTGTTGTTTTCACTGTGATACTTGTTATGCCTTTGTCCCCCTAATTAAAACAGATTTTAGAGACTGTGTGACAAGATTCCAATACATGGTTAAACTAACTTGCAGTATGAAATAGAATTGTTTATTAATTCTTAAATTACATTTTTTTAAATGTGTCAAGTTGAAGAAGAAGGTGATTTTTTTTTTTTACATAAGCCAAACTAGCCTTCTTGGTACTTAAGAAGAAAACATTTGTAGGTAAAGGTCTAAAGTTGAAACTAGTTTGGAAATACAGTGGAACCCCCAAATGCACTGTTCAGTTGTTTCCATTCTCATCTAACTTTTCTGAAAGAAAATAAAAGTTAAGTGTATACATAGTACCCTGGTATAGGAATGTTGTGGTCATTAAAAATCTATCTTTAGCAGCCAGTTTCACTGTGGAGAAAGAGTATAATATTAATACTGTTTGTTCTTGTTTGTGTTAAGCAGATATCGTCAACTTCCAATCTATTTGTGCAGATTAAATTTGTTTATATATAGTTATGGAAACATTTTGGATTTGGTATAAAGAAAGAATATTCTTGTTAAACATTAGTTTAGGCCCATGACTAAGAAGGCATTTATGAGTCTCTTAAATTATTCAATGACTTTTTTTTGTTCTTAGTGGTCAGCTAAAATTTTTTCTTGTTCCAGCAAATTCTGAGCTATGGCAAAAGTTTTTAGCTGGACCCCTGTGTCACTCAGTTATGAACAGTTTTTGGAAGAATGTTTTGCTTGCTGTGATTATGTTCGTGCAGCAAATTCTGGTAGTCTGTGTATTGGTTTGGCACGGCCTGGTTTTGGGTAGCAGGGGGGCCGCAAAGATGGCTCCTGTGAGGAGGCTGCTGGAAGCCTCCACCATGTCCGGCAGAGCCAATGGCTGATGGCTCTGAAGATGGACATGCTGCTGGCCAGAACTGGGCCGATGAGAGAGGCTGGTAATGCCTCTGTGATGACATATTTAAGAAGAAAATCAAAACAAAGTCACAAGATTTTGGATTCTAGTCAGAGAAGAGGAGGAGGCGAGAACATGTGAGGGAAAACAACATGGCGACACCAAGGTCAGTGGAGAAGGAGGGGGAGGAGGTGCTCCAGGCACCGGAGCCAAGATTCCTCTGCAGGCCGTGGTGAAGACCATGGTGAAGCAGGTTGTCCCCCTGCAGCCCATGGGCCCACGGGGAATGCAGAGACCCACCCGCAGCCCGTAGGGGAGGTGCCCACACCGGAGCGGGTGGATGCCTGGAGGAGGCTGTGTTCCAGTGGAAGACCCGGTGGAGAGAGAGGGCCCTTGCTTCCAGGCTGGAGCAGCCTGTCCTTGGAGGACTGCACCCCGTGGGAAGAGACCCACGGCGCAGCAGTTTTGGGAGGACTGTGTACCCGTGGGAGGGACTCACGCTGCAGCAGGTGCGGTTTGGCTGCTGCTCGTGAGAGTGGACCCATGCTGGGGAAGTTCACGGAGAACTGTCTCCTGTGAGACACAGCCTCACAGGGAAGGGCTCTTCTCCCAGAGCAGCGGAAGGAAATCTCGGTGATGAACTGACCAAACCTCCATGCCCCGTCTCCCTGAGCTGCCCGGGGGAAGGAGGGAGGGGCTGGACGGGGGAAGGTGTTCTAAGGGCTTATTTTACTTCTCATTATCCTCCTCTGATTCTGTTAGTAATAAATTCACTTCTCAACTTAAGTTAAGCCTGTTTCGCCCTTGAAGTGTTTCTCCCAGCCCGTATCTCACTCATGAAGTGTTCGTTAATTTTTTTTTCGCTTCTCCCTCCTCTGCCCAACTGTGGCAGGGGAGGGTGAGCAAGCAGCTCTTGTGGGTGCCTGGCGTTGGGCCAGTGTCAAACCACAACACTCTGTCTTAAAATTTCTTATTTCTTTGTAATAGGAGATATAAGGACTTCAGGGATCAGGGAAAATAGAGCCTTGTTTAAAATTTTGTAGATTCATTTGTATAAAGGAATACAAATACCTTGGAAGTCAGCAACATTTTGGGTTGTAAATGTTCCTTCTTCTTTACCAAGATAAGGAAATACTAAAATTTTAGATTAACTTTGGGAGAATTAGAAAAATAATTGGGTAATTTGTGGTATTAATAAATGGATAATACCTACAATTGAGATGTATTTTCACTGTTTTGTCTAATCATTGCACTCCATTCTGGGGCATGCCAGCAAACTGATTTTAATATGAGAAATGTGTTGTCAGCACCAAATGTTTAGAGCATCCAATTCCAAATCCTCATTATCCTTCCCCTTCTATGATTGGTATGGCTTAAAATTAATAAGCATGGAACCTTCCTTTTTGTCTTAAAATTCTTAAACCATTATTGTTCCCATTTTCATCTTGTTTTTATAAATAAAGGTTCTGTTTTTAAGGTTGAGACTATGAATAATTATATTACTAGTACAACTAGTAATCATATAATAGTACAACTAGGGCTTCTGGGAAAACAGTGCCTTTCTGAGTACATAACTGTAAGAATTGGCAATACTGGGAAGCCTCTTCAGAAATCAATTTTTTATACTTTGTGAACTGTGATTCTAGATTTGCAAGCCAGGTTCAGTAGTGGTGTGTAGAAATAAACAGTTCCCTAGACAGCAGGCTATAAAACAGGTCAGTGTTAAAATATGCAGTAACATCTTTCAAATGTCTGTATAGTATTAGACTACTTCGCCTGCCTGAATTCTCTTTCAGGAATCAGATCATAACATCTGTTTGGAGTTTTGTTACCTGATAGGTGTAGGAATAGTAGAGATGCACAGACAGTAATGGGTCTTCTGGAGGTCTTCACTTGCACCCTCCCAGAAGAGGCAAGTTTGTGTATTCTCTTAAATTTGTGAATGTCATCTACTTTGCCCAAAGCTTACCTTCATGTTTGTGTCATCCCCTTGTTTTGTTCCACATACTCTTTATTCTGTTGTGCAAGTTGATAGTGAAAATGTTTATCCTGAACAGTCAGTTGTCCTGTTGGCTAGGTACAGAAAGCTGGTTTTGAGGCTAAAATTTCTGAGGACAAAAGATATTGTACCACAGTTACTACAGTACAGCACAATATTATCCTGTATAACAGCTTCAGTGCACTCCTGAACTTCATTTCAACCGTGGTGCTTTATAGAAAACTGCATAGAATTGACTTATGAGTTAGTGGGAGAGCCGTAAAAATATTTGAGTAAGGTGTGTTCACAGATTTAAAACAAAGAAAATTGTTTGGTATGACAGCATTGGAGCTCTGAGGTTGCTGTTGTGAAGAGTGGAAAGCCCTGAACAAAAGAAAAAAACCAACTTTCATTTGCTTGTTCTTGATTGAATTTACACTTAGCAAAACTCTCCCATACATCTTCTGTGCATTTGAGTCAAAGAAATCAATGGATAATGAAAAAAAAAAAAGCCTTTGTGTCCTGGTTTTCCTGCCTTACCCATTTTGCTTACAATAAGGCTCTATTCTGTGAGCAGCCATATGCATCCCAATAAAGGTTTTAAAGTTTGAATTGAGACAGAGACTGTCTCAGCTTTTGGCCAGCAAATGCAAAGAAAGTTGGCCATGTTCCCTCTATTTGCCAGAAAAGCATAAAAGCTGGGGCCCCTCCTCTGTCAGAGAAAAAGGGAAGCTCTGATCTTTCTGCATACAGATTTTTGCAAGTATTGAGTCCCTGACATATTCTTGGTATGACTTGTCTGTCTCTTGCTTGCTAGATGTGGCCCACAGCCCCCAGGAAAAGACCTCCCATCACAGTGAACTTGGATAGATTAACCTGGGCTTTTTCCTCTGATGATCAGTTCGGCAGTACTTTTTTTCCCTCTAGTTGTAGACCTAAATATCAACAATTAATTCCATATCTACAGAATTAGGATTTTTATGCATGTGGCTTGTCTCTCATTCTACTAAATCTAAAGACCTACTTGATTACTTTTTTACTATTTGATGTACATACGAGTGTGTAATTAAAAAAGCATAGATATTGTACTATTTACTGTACGTTTGTGTGTAGGCACTTCTAGTACTTGGGTTTCTCATATTCAGGGCTTTAAAACTTTCAGTGTTCAGATAATCTGAAAATCTGTTGAATGATGTGTGACTATATAAAGTAAGAATATTAAGTTATGAAGGAGATTATCCATAAAATTTAGTCTTATTTTTAATGTGTTCTGGTATGGTTCAAAAATAATTAATTATTGTGAAATATTTGAACTTAAAGTATTAAAAGGCAGAATATGGGGTTTAGAGTTAGTACATAATAATATCTCTTGCACATTCTTTTTACCATAACTAAGATTATGTAAAGGTTGCTGTGTAATTTTTTTCTGGTGAGTGAATTGTGAAAACTAAGCAAGTGCTTTGGTTTTTATGGTTATTATAGGCAATAATTATGCACACCTGGATTATGTACAACTATTATAAAGTTTTAGAAACAGTGTACACCCGACTGCTGGCTTTTTCTCTATAAGTTACAATATATTTTCTGTAGTGGATATAATTTTTATTTTTCAGAGAGGTCACATGTAAGATCAGAAGTGCTGAAATGCATACATTGTATTTTCAAAAATATGTTGAATTGTTGTAGTAGTACTACTAGCCTTATTACTTCCATAGCTCTTTCTGCTTTTATAAAGGCATTAGAACACTTAAATAAAACCAACCAGCATTAATGAACAAGTAATAAGCCAGAAAACTATACAGAATCCATGAATAGTGTGAGGAGTGTGCTGTCTGTTTCTAATTTAGTTTGTTCTCAGATTACTCTCATGCATTGTTGAAGTTTGTCAAATACTTCGCGAGGTCTAAGGTAGATTTTGGGTTTGGAGGTAGAGCTTGCCTTTCCTAAACTAAATTTCATTCTAATGATTTTATTTTTCTTAAAGGTAGGTAAAAAAGGAAAGCAGATAGTTTTGGAAATCAGTAAAAAGATGTCTTGAATACAGTGGGTCTGAGTGTGACATAGTCCTGACTAAATTAACAGGAACTGGTCTAAGGAGGTACTTACAAGATTGCAAGATAAGCTCATAATAAAATAAGAGGACTACTGATAAAAAAATTAAAGAATCAAGGAAAAAAAAGCCCTAGAACTCTAGAACGTGAAGGAAAAGATGAAAGTGAAAAAGATCTACAAGAGCAGCTAACTGTTTTGAGGTGCGGCAGTAGCATGCCTAAGAAGAGAGATGAACAATATTTAATTTGAAATCTCAAAGGACAGGTTAGTCTGCATTCATTTACATATGCTGATTTTATATGCTCTTTCTTCAGAGGTCATCTACTGTTATCCATGAACTTTATTCTAGGTGTACAGGTACTATATCTTTATATTTTATCACCACATTTCTCGTACAACCTTGTGAGAAATTGACTTTTCCTTGTTGGCTTTCTATCAACCAGAAAGTACCAGAGAGGAAAGCAATACCATCCACATTAGAAACTGTTACTATTTCAACAAAGATCTCTATATAGTATGAAAGATACTGATTGGGAAAAGGGAGAGCTTCAGTCTGCCTGTTGCACCTTGTGAGTGCTGGTGGAGGTGGTACCCTCGCTGAGATACCATTTGTAAACACTTTCTCTTCGTATCATAAATGAACTTGACCAGTGGTGGCAACTCACTGATAGATATCACCTTGCAAACTGCCTTGAAGCAGTTTTTTGGTTTTGCACCGTTCTGAAATATTATGTTGGTTTTTGTTGCAAGAAGAGCACTGTTGCCAGCATCAGCCGTTGTTTTGTTCAGAACTGTGTAGTCTGCACAGACCATTAGTTTTCCTTGCTGCTTTGCCTCCCTTCAGGGATCTTTTCTTGTGCCAGTTATTACTTCATAATGCACTCAGCCGCCTGCTGGGGTCATCACTGGTTTGAACGGTCTGTCCTGCAGGTGAGCCTCCTCTACACTGGTCTGCAGGGTTTTCCTCTCAGCGGGATGAAGTCATTGTTGTCATCTTGCCCAAGAGAAGTCCGATTACGAGGCCTTGGACTGCTCCTTATCTTTCAGTTTGCTGCTTCAGTACTGGCCTGATAGTGTTTGATTCAGTGTTTCAGAGTAAGCTCCTCATCCCTGCTCTTGGAGACCTAGAATAAGTCCATATTCAGTGTGCTGTTCAAGTGTTACTTGATAATTAATTTCCCTCAATTTCTTTTTATTGTTTGTGGTTGTGCCTGATGGTGAGACCAATGACCTCTCATGCTGGGGAGTTACAGGAGGGGTGAGTGGGAGGACAAGCCAAGGGCTGAGACTCTGCTGCAGTCCACCTGGGTCAAGAAAGGCACCAGTGGGTGAGTTGGGTCCTGATTCTGATCTGACAAGTCTGATCAGATGGTCAGGAGTGGCAGAGAGCAGGGCCTGAGCCCAGAGGTGTCAACGACATAGCTCAGCCCAGAATTGGGGGCAGTCCTGAGCTGAAATGGCTCCTGGGCCTGCTGGGGGGGGGCTGCAGGTGGGGCTGCTTATGGCATTTAAGGACTTGGTGTTCTCCAGCCTTGACAGTGCCTCTGATAAATACCCACATTGATCCCATCCTGGGTTAACATCATGGAGTTCTGAGCTGGTTGCAGCACTGGTTCGTTGTTATCATGCCCAAGTACGTTGCAGAAAACAGGGTGGTTTGATCTTCTTTAACTGTTACAGCAGAAATAACCTTGAGCGTTTCAACACGCATTTGCTGGCTTGTTATCTTTTACAGTCCTTTTGTGGTTGTGTTCTTTGGCTTGTTTAATTGTGGCAACAACTGCTTCCTCTGTGGTGCTTTCCCTTCTCTGCTCAAGTTCAGAGTGTGGATCAGGCATATGTGCACATCTCCCTTCTAGGACCTTTTTGACCTAAATACGAGGAGTTGAGTTGTATTGAGTTAATGTGTTAGCAGCAGGGACGCACAATCAGATGGATGCAAAAAAATCTTTCTGCTTGACTGAGAAAGTATATATGTACCACCCATTTTTACGTAATATGTTATTACAGAGGCATATGAAAATAAGACTGTATCCTAAGGTAAAAGAACTGAGAAGATTGCCTAGCAGCATTTTCAGATTTTAATCTGAGACAGTTGTGTTTGGATACTAGCAGACTCTCTGGCACATATTGCCAGTTAAGTCAAAATGAAAAAAAAGGTGTTCTGGAGAAGGAAGTGTCATTTTCCAAATTATGACTGCAGTTTTTAGCCTAGTTTCTTATGGAAATGACTTAGCAAAGGCACACTGTGTGTCTGTACATACTTTCTTCCAACTTTTAACTTGGCCTGTAGTGGTTGGGTTTATTACAAAGTGCAGATCTCAAAAATGCTAAAGACTCAATAAATTTCATGCAGATGTTACTCAGGTGCAGAAGAGAAGTTCTGTAAATTATTTTGTCTGTGAAGAAGCTGCACATTAGCTGAGGGTCCATACAGAAGAAAGTCCTTAGTAATACCTCAGCTCTAAGAAAAGCTTTAGTTGCAAGTGGCATCATGATTATTTCAAATTCACTACTTCTAGAAGTCACTAAGGTATATAATGCTTGGTTATCATGCATTCTCTTGTTTTTTCTCTTGTAACACATTCTTATCCCAATTAACTATAATTGTGAAGACTGAAGTAGACTGAAAATCTGGCAAATCTGAGTCCCATCTCATCAAGGGAGCAGATTTTCATGTTTGGAATTCCTTATTCTTACTATTCTTGAAGCTACAAGCTCGACTGCACTACCCAAGACTGGAGCTGTTTTATGATGACTGAATTTAAATTGAATACTTGGTGAAGGTTATCTTCTTATCCTAAAATAATGGGTGAAGTACAAATGCACATTTATAAGCCACAGACTGTAAATACAAGTAGTCAGAAATACTTAATGGACTACTTTCATAGACTGTCTAAAAAATAACCAGGAAAAGCAAAGAAACATCCCCTCAGCAAGGGTGTAGGTGTTCATTACAATGATTTTAAAGGTTCTCAAATGAAGGAACACCTAAATATGTCACAATCAGTAATGAAGACATGCTATGTTAATCTTCAGGCATGTTTCTCCTTCAATTGGGTTAGGTTGTTAAGGAAATGCAACTGGAGCTTAACGAATGTGGAATTTGCTGTGTATTTTCTGTGTTTGATTCTATTTATCTTGGAAGATGTGACAGTATATTACAGAAGAAACCTCCTAATTTTGATCATGGGTATATTTCTGTCCTGTTTATTCATTGAGTAGGATTAAATAAATAGCATTTATAATTTGAATTACAAGGAGGCCTACAGGGGTTTTAAAATATTAAAACATTTAATTTAAAGTGATCACTGGTCATTCCCAACATAATCAGTTTTATCTTAGCATAATAAACATCTTGCAACATCCTGAAAAAATAATTTGCAGTTGTGTGGTGACTTGCTGCTTGCACATTTAATTTTGGCAAGAGCCAAAATCTCAGAGATTGCTTCATGGCTTGAATTAGATGTCAGGGTGGGCTTTCTCACAGAGAATGATGTGACTGATAAAGCCATCATAGGAAAAAAATGAATGTCGTGTTGATTTGCTGAGCAAATATTGTTTGCTATATTTGAGTAGTGCTGTTTTCAGTGTCACAGTGCTTGATCTCTAGAAATGTTAGAACAGTAATAGTAGTATAGAAATTGTTTCATGTATTTTCAAGGTTGCTGAATCAATAGGCTTATGAAAATTCAGTATTTTTAAAGCAGATAATTAATTACAATCTAAGCAAACAGGTTGTTTGCTCTTGCCTTGTTATGCTCTTACCCTGTTTTTTGCTCTTACATTCTCTCAGGCATAATAATATGCACGACAGCAGATGCTCAAGAGAGAAAGAAAAAGGGGTTAAATATTAAGATACCTGAATGAATGGTATGAATAAGTCAGGAATGGTATACAAAGGAAATGTATTTTGAGAAAGGGGAATAGTAGTGCAGTAATTTAATAATGTCAGTTTTCAGCATTTGAAATATTTTTCTTTGCTTTTCTAGAACTAAAGTGTAAATGCGTAAATCGACAAATGAGTGAACTTTTGTCCTCACACAGATAAGCGTTTAATTTTTATTTTAAACATATACTGGGGTTTCAAACTCACTCTTGTAGTAGTTATGACAGCTGAACAGTAACATAAAAGTTATTCCTCAAGTAATGTTTTAGATAGGACTACTGTGGCTTAGCATACTGGGAGTAAGTGCTAGCTTGGGTTTACAGAAGATAAACTGTAGTGATATATGTGCCTTTAACATACTGTCAGACATTTTAGTACTCAAAAATATTTTTATTACAGGTTTGTTCTGTTCTCACCAGTGTGGCTTAAATTACAGCTAATATGGGACAGAGAGAGAGATGGAAATGAGAGAAGACTTGGGTGCTCACAGGAGAAAAATACTGTAAGGAAGAACAAACAAGACAAGGAAACTGAAGTGTTCTTGTTGCTTACTGTGTCACACCTGGATTGGAGTAATTTTAAAACTTCAGCAGGGTGACAGTTTCTTATGACAAAGTGCAGTTGCTGTTTATTGAAATATATGTCAGTGTGGCACATTAAGTCCCTTGAAGGCATGGTTTCACATTGGGTCGAAATGCTGGTGAGCTCAGATGGGAAGACTACTTTGCTGTTAAGCAGAACTAGATAAGAAGGTGGATTGCCAGGGCTGGAGATTCCTACTGGACATGGGGTTTTGCTTTGTGATGTGAACCTCTCTGGTATCACTTCAGGAAAAAGGAGAATGAGCAATAATGGTGTTTGGATATTTGGTAAATGGTTCTTTACTTCAAGGCTGAACTGTCACTGTGTTACCAGTGTCCAGGCAAATAAATCTGCTGCTGTAGAAACTGATGTGCTGGTTTCTATCACTGCTGAAGTGTGGATCCCAGTACAGGGGGTGAAACTTTGCTGGGAGGCATAGGTGGTACTCCAGGCAGGGTGTGGAGTGTGGCTGGCATGCTGTGAGATCTGAACCTTGTCCACTACTCCGAAAGGGTCAGCCTGCTGTAGGGCTTGGCCAGTGGCTGGCTGACCAAGGCATTAACCTCCGAAGGCTTGGAGCAACTGACTCAGACGAATGTTATCTTCTGGTTAAGGCAGCATCTCCAAAAGCATCTTTCAAAGGTATAGTAGGAAGAGAATGAGATCACACCATGAAACACTCAGTTCTGTCACTGGTGTGCCATTGTGAATCTGTGGTTGGATGTTTTTTACAAGTGAAGGCCTGCAATCAGTTTCCTACTTACCTTCCCTTTGCATTTAAGAACTCATCTGGCCTTCAAATAATGTAATTTTTCCTGTTCATGTACTTAGTTTGCGTGTGCTGATGACTCTTTGAAGACAGAGTTTGACGGATGGGGTATACCATGTTTACAAATTACAAAATTGTATTTTGATGACAACAATTATTTTCATTCATGTTTTAACAGAAATATGATTTGCAATATTTTAAAAATAATTTGAAATCAAGATGCGTTGTGTGCAAAACACTTTCAATTCTTCTACTTCTGTTTGATGGACCTAGAGCCTTGATCAGTAGAAGAGTCTCCTGTTACTTTCCAACATATTTAGTACTGGGTGGCCTTAATGAAGGGACTTACTGTGCTTTATCAACTGAGGAGAAATGGCATAATTTGACTAAAGAGAAACCACACAAATGAAAGGGGGTGCGTGTAGAACTTGAGACTTTGTTAAAGGGTAAAATGGAGATATGAATGATGGCATTGAGTTCAGGGTGAATTATAAAGTTTTCAAAGGTGGACAAAGCCTCGAAATAGGATGATGGTTGAATTATTTTCAAGTCTGAAGCTCTAGGTGTTTCAAAGGATCTGAATGACTGATTGTTGCTATTCAAATACACACTCAACGTGTGGGCAGTGCTGTGAATGAGTTTCTTGCTGTTCACTGCAAATTATGTGAATCATTCCAGTGAAGCAGAGGATAACATCTGAATTTCGAAAAACGGTTGATCATTTCAGCTAGTGCCAATTTTACTGTTTCTTACTACATTTAAGTAATAGAGCTTGTCTTTGATTTGTTTTGGTTTGTCTTATTTGTTAGTTGTAACTTGTGTTGCTTGAACCTCTCAGATTTTTATACTTATATGTCTATATTCCTATAGATCAATTTTTAGAATGTATTTTGATGACTTATTTAAGCTGTCTCAATGTGAGATGCTGCAGATGCATTTCTGCTCTAGCCTTGGATTCTCCCTTAGTCTCCACCCTGCTTTATGCTTATGCTGTCTCTGTCAACTTACACAACTGAATTGTGAGCAGCATCAGGTAATTCTGCCTGAAGACTCTCTTCCATTCTTTCTCGGTTAGTTTTCCACTGGATTAGTTGATTCTTCTCCCTGCAGGAGTTCCTATTCAGGAGATACCTTACTGAGAGTGACAGGGAACGAGGGATCAGCTATTTTGGCTAGAGCCTGCCAGTAGGTTGGCTTAAACCTCAAACCTCATTTTTAATTGTGTTTATTTTTTTGCATGGTTTGTAAGATTACTTTTTAAATTTTCAGATCTTAAAATAAATCCTGATGCACTCGTCCATTTGTCCTTTACATGCTTTTAAAAAAAAAATTATTTTATTTCTCACTGTATTTCCTATTTTTCCTCTACATAAGCGTTATTTATCCTTGTCTTTTATACATATACTTTATTGTCAGTAATTTTGTTTTCCTTTATAGTTTGTCTAATTTTTCTGAGAGATCTGCTTACTAGTGACAAGTCTGTTGAATTCTGTGCCTTGAAGATTTTTGTTTTGAATTGTGCTGCACTTTGTTTTCCTGTGAGTGTCACTCAGTGCTTGAAAATATTTTTTATGCATTTAAGACTGTTTTCACATTCCTCAAAAAATTAAGAAAAGTTATTCCAGAAGTACTTGTTCAAAGATGGAGAGGAATTATCCTGCCTTTAACGGCTGGATTTGTCGTGCATCTCAGGTAGAAAGACTTGTTCATCCAAGTGTTGATGATGGAATTACAGCTTTCAGATAAGGTCACTTATCATGAAATTCAAGTAACCACTAAACAGAAAGTTAATTTAAACAGCTTATTGCAGATCAGATCTAGAAAGAAATACAGAACTGATCCTGAAAGTAAGATAAATGCAGTTTTGGCTTCTCTCAGTGCATCTCCTTGAGCAGAAAAGGAATTTCTGTAAAGAAATAAAGAGTGGAGCTGGTATCTGGCAGAAGCTTCACATTCTCCCTGATGCAGTGATGAATGAGGAGGCAATTGAGAGGGTTCACCATCTGGCAGACATTTGCATAGTTTGAGACATCCAATACACAATCATGTTTAGATAAGTATTCTAGAAATTAGAAAAAAACCCTCTAACTTGACAGGACATATAAATACTGTAGTTCTTCAAGATTTTCTTGTTGTTGAAACACATATGCTGGTGGTAAATCTGAGGTTCTGCATGATGCTCTGTGCCAAATCAAATGTTGTTATAACTTGTTTCCAACTGTTCAAATAGGATTTGTGCACATCTTGAGTGATTTTTAAGCGTCTAGCTATTTCCTCCTTACTGTTTGCCTGTGGTTCCCTAGGGAGAAGTGAGGTTTAGAAAATGGTGATGACATGTTGGTGCCCTGTTCTTGTACTAGTATCTCCTACTTGTTTCTGACATAAAACACTGTAATGAAAAACTAATAGTGTGCATGATACAGTATAAATTAAAGAGTACTTAATAAATGTGGTTTCTTATTCTGTTCAAGGAATTGGTCTGGAACAAACTATAGCTTACCTACTGAAAAATAAAGCTCATTATTCTTTTTTAATTGTAAAATAATAGTTCTAATATAGAAACAGTTTTCCTCATGAATCAGTTTTCTCCTTAAGAGCTTGAACTGGGATTATAGTTGTCAAGCGTAGTTGTTGGGGTGATGTGAGAAAGATGATCAATTGTTTTGTATCCACTTACCATGCCAAATTATTTCTGTAGTTTGCTGTTTCCCAAGAATCTCTCGCTATCTGATTGCTTATGCCTTAGATACTATGTAAATACTTAATAATTTGAAATAATTAATAAAATTATTTGGTTGTTGGGGGGATTTTGTGTGCTGAAATGTCTTTTGCTTATGAAAGTTGAAGAAATAGTTATAAATGTCCGAGTGTGGCCAGGGTAGAGGGGAGGATTGTCAGGTTGCTTGCATTCGCCCTTCAGCTGTTTTGAATTACTGTCTGTCCCAGTCCAATAGCAGTTAGCCCATGGAAACCACAGTATGTGTTTAGTAATGTCATGTATCTGTTTGTCAGTCCCCTTTATTCTCTGCACTCATAATCCTGGCCCTACCAGGCATCCACTGAGTTTCCTGTGCAGCTCCCACAGCATCATGCATACAGAATTGCATTTGGCATCACTGACAGCATGCAACTTCTCTAAACAATCCCCATCTTCACCTTGACGCCCATCCCTTACTTGCCTCTCATGCGGTTGACACTTGTTCCCACAGTCCAAACAGCATCCTCAAATATTTACATGATCGTCTTTTCCTTTGACAGCCTAGAATTGAAAGGCTTTCTAACTTATCACATGGTGTGATGGTTCAGGTCCTTCATATGCCTTTCCTAAGACTAAATAATACTCTAAGTTCAACATACTGTGTTTTGTTTTCGCTGAAGCAGAATTCTTGCTGACTTCAGAAGGAAATTAGCTTGAGTAATGAGTTATAGGGTAAACTGATAGTAAATTAATACAGTTTTGTAGTCTTTGATTATGTTGGATGTTTTACCTAGACTGTTGTAGACTTCAATTCCAGATACCTGGGGAATACAAAATCTTTGAAAGTTATTATTAATTGTTATTAATACTAATTAGAACAAGCTTGTACTTGAAGTCTTAAAGTGTATGCAGTCAGTGTAAATGAAAAAAAGTAGACAAATTGTAGACAAATTACTTTTGTGTCACATGTTTTCAGACTTAATACATTCTGTGAATTCATATGCTGAGTGGTTGCCAGGTTGTTTATTTTAATTACTCATTTGTCTTTGTTGGCTGACCTCTGCATCCACAATGATTCACTAACGCTGGATCTAGTTTCTTATATTTTTACTTTCCTTTACTGATAGAAGGAGCACATTACATTTCTGACATAACTTAGGCCTTGTAAAATGAACCAGTGTAGTTATTAATGGATTTCATCAGCTAATCTAGTGGCTTTAAAAAATGCCAGCATGTACTGAATACAGTGCAGGCTTTGCTGTCTACTTCATGTGCTTTTATGTTCAGATTTAACTGTAAGTCTAAATCAGCGTGGATGTACAACACGAAGAATATTCTTTTGAATAATTTCAGCATTTTTATATGCAAGGGCATGTATATGTTTGTATGAGGGTTTTATATGAAGACCTAGGCTTTGGCCACCCATATGCAGACAGGCAAGTAAAGGAAGCCACAGGGAGTGATAATTCTGCAAATCTACAGTAAGATACAAAATACAGTTTTATTGGTTGAGTTTGTGAGTTTTACACTTGATGGCATTTATAACACTGTGTTAAAGCACTTCATAGCATGTGTAATGAATTCCATCAGTTTCAGGAATTTGCTGGGCACACTGAATTGAAATCTGTTGATCTCAGTGGAAAGCAGACACTGAGAAGAGTATAACTTAGGACACATGAAACCCATGTCATCTGTTCAGCAGAGCCACAACTTCAGGTATTTTTGCAGTTGTCCATAGATCAGGTGCTACCATCATGGTTTTTACTTGCTATCTTATGAGGTTTTGCATACTTGTACACTAGACATACCAGACTAAGAGTAATTTCAGGGTGCATTTAGACATCCTAGCAAACATGGTCCAAACTGAAGCTTCTACTGAGAAGCTTCTACCAGGCCATTCTTAATATTTTCTTTTCATGGAATATAATGATCATTTGACTGCAAGGTGAGTCAGTTTGTTCGGATGAAAAGATTCGTTTTGTGACTTATCAGCCAGGTGAATCAGTTTAACTCTGTGGACTCATGATCTCCGGATGAGTGAGGGGGCGGGAATGGGGACAAAAAGAGAAAAGTGAGGGGAGGAGTAGATCTACCAGTTTTGATGGCAGCTACCTGCTAGATTGACATAGCTGGAACATCGAATTATGTTTGCAAATTGCAGAAATGTGTAAACCACATTAGGAAGCATTTTCTTCCCTTGCCTGTGCTGCTCATTTTCTCCCTTGTGCTGTTGTAGCACATTAGTACAGCCATACTATGAACTAGATTGGGAAAATGTTTTAGCTGTGAAGTAACTTGAGTAAAAGATTCTTGGGATGGCTCACATTTGCACTGCAGTCACATTGCAGTGGTCACAAGAGGATGGGAACAGCTGGACATGCAGTGGGAGCTTATTATGCAGACATTATTCTTGATGAATTGGGTTTCAAACAGGCACAGATAGAGAAGAGCGATATTGGTAGAGAGAAATGGGCAGGTGTGTGGCCTCAACAGCTGAGGAGAGAGGTGATCAACAGAACAAGTGTTGGGGGAGATTTGAGAGAATTTCTAGAGAAAAGAAAAAGGTCTGAGAGAAGCTTTTTGGGGAGGATGTGTGTAAACACTTAGGTGTAAGAGAGAGATGGGAAAATTATGTAGTGGGAAGGAGGACTGTGAAAGACCAATCCTAGTCTTTGAATGAGCTTTGTGGATAGTCTGGGATATAAATGGGCTTCTGGTTTTAGCAAATTCCTGCTTACAGAAGCAAATCAGTTATGTGATTATTTTTCTTTTTTAAAGTTTCTTCATAAAAAACCAATTTAAGTTAACAAACATGGTCAATTTCATTATCTTAAAATCATTGTGGGATGTTAAAGTTGCATAATGTTGTCTTTTTGCATAATAGACTGATATTTTGTAAGAGTTTCGTTTGGCAACAGGTGTAATAAGAGGTATAATATTTGCGGTGACAATCCAATCCATTAATTTTTATTCTTGACTTAGCAATAATACAGGGACTACATTTATGAATATATCATGGTGGCTTGTATTTTCTTTCAGTTGTGTGGAAATTTGTGTTCTGATGCAAACAGGAACGATAAATCAGTAGATTAAGACATTTTGATAGATCACAGAATTCCTTGAAAAATCAATGAAGACAACCACTACTACAAATACGTGTTTTAGACCTTTTACAAAGAATTACTGTTACTTGATATAGCAAGAAAGAAACTAAAGAGATCAAGAAAAAAATCAGCTGCTTCTCCTTCCTAAATCTTTCTCCTTTGATCAGCATCATCATATGTAGATTTGGACTGAAAGGCCAGTGGTTGCCAGAAAAAAATAAGATGGGATCCATCAAGTGTGCAGTGGCAAAAAGTTATGTAAGATGTCATTTGCAGATTTGAAGAGGAAGGACAGGGAAGAGGGATAGGAAATGGTAGAATAAGAAAATTGCTGAAGTGCTTTCCTTATTTTCGG
>VZTD01001527.1:3007-179613 GCA_013397725.1 Rhagologus leucostigma | reverse complement strand
TGGTGGTGGTGTGGGTTTTTTTGTTCTTTTAAAAGTGAAATAGATGAGGTTGAAGAAAGTGGATTAAAATGCATTTCAGGGTACAGTGTAAAGGTATAGGGACTACCAGGGAATGTAGACTTAAAAAATTGCTTGAGTGTTGCCTTTTCATTGCATGTGCTCTACAGTTGTGCTGTTGCAGTATTTCATAGGGTGCACTGTGAGCTGTGGTGGTAACATGAATGACTCTGTTTTAAAGACCCAAGCTCGCCACTCCATTGAACTGCTGCTGTCTCCTTCTACAAAACTTTTCTATGAACTTGAGCTGTTATTTTCCTTGCTGGTGCTAAATCTCTCTAGTACAGGATCTGCGTTTACCACCTGGACTCTGCTCCAGCTGATCTGGCATGCACATGCATTTTGTAATGGGTGGAGAATGTAAAACTTGTGGCTCTTTGTTCTCTCTGTCACTTTCCTTTATGACCCTCCCTGTCGTTAAACCAATAAAATTGAAATCTTGATTGAAGTATAAAATTGCATTTTTTTTCCATGCACTTGTGGTAGCTACTGTACGAAGAAACAGTGCTGTGTGACCTAACAAACTTTTAAGCCACAGATTTGTAGCAAAATGTAACTTCTTTTAAATTTGTATTTCCTTTTTTCCTGGACCTCCATCCACCCTGGCAAAATGATACATTTAGTTACACTTATGAATTTAATTGTGTGAGAAAATAGCATGTCAAATACTCTGTGAACTAATGAGTGTGTTTACCTTTTGATTTGTGCCAGACTGCTTTTGGATGATGGTTAGGAATCAATGAAAATGAAAGCTGACACTCTAAAATGGATTCAAATAAAATTGTTAATCATAGTTATTTGAGAAGAGCATCAAAATAGATTTTATACTTCAAATTAATTATTGAGCTTTCCTGCTTTTTATCCCTACCATCATTCCTAATTCTATCCACTATAGATGATTTAACTATTATGTGTAGCTGAACCAGTGATTTCATAATTTGCTTCAGTTTTCTGCTATTTTTTGCTGTTGAACCTTTAAGGTTTTGGGGTTTTTTGGTGGGTTTTTTTTGTTTGTTTGTTTCTATTGAATTTAGACTGTTCTAGTAAATGTAGGCCTTAATATAAATGTCTACATTTTCCATATTTTTAATAATACACTTTATGTTTTTCAGTGGTAAGTATGATAAATTGAAGTGTAAGTGCACGTTTGTTTAATTCATCATGATTTATCTCATGATTTATCTAGGCGTGTCTCTTTTAGTCTTCTGTTTCCTTTGTTGAGCTGTCTGTAACCTCGTATTTTCTGATTCCAAGATTTACTTCTACCATGCTGCTTGCAGGAAAGAAGCTGAGAATTAACGACAATGTTGAAAGGCTGATTAACTTTTTAGCTTAAGGCATACAAGTAAAGGAGTCAAAAGATTATTTATATTTCAGTCTTACTCTCATCTGTCTTCATGTTTTTTCAGTTGTAAACTTGTGGCAAAAATACTGTGTTTTCTTCATGATTTCATGGTAACAGCATACAGTTTAATGAAAGCAGAAACCATGTAACATCAAAACAATTGTAGTTGTAGTTCTGAACAGGAAAAGAGTTATTTAAAAAGACAGTGTAGGTTTAAAATTCATTGTGTTTTTCAAAATGTTTTAATTTATCCTGGCTATGAGTCAGAAGAAATATGGAAAATACATTTTCTTTTTTCCCTTTTTATTTATGTGTTCAATTTCATTGTTACAGCTTCAGTATAATTAGTTTTCTGCAGTCATATGGCTTTCCATAATGAAGTTAAGAAAGCTGTTTAAATATGTAAAACATGACTGTGATGTTCCAAAATTCTTCAGTGAAATTTTAAGACAGATTTTAATGTGTATTTTGGAATTCTCTAGGTTTCAGTACAATTAACTTACGTTGTTGTGTTTGTAGTTGTGATGGTGGATTTTGTGCCATGGATGTTGTTCAATATATCTATATATGTCTTTTCTTTACAGAAGACCAACTTTTTGGATGCCCTGTGAGGAGATGCATCTGTGACATGGAGTATGTGTTTAGTCATCTACAATCTGAGGCAACGGTGTGTGTGCTATATATATCAGAAGTATTAATTGTGGAGAGAGTCCAGCTGAATGGCTACATCACAATGAGAAACTCGTTTAAAAATGTTAGTGTTTCATGCCGGTAATCCAAGGTTGTGAAAGCCTAGCAGCCCAACAGTAAAAAAAAATATTTTTTTTGTAAAAGCCAGTTCAAAAAGAACAAGCAGTCAATATACATTTTACCATGTGTTCCCTGATTCTTTAGCACTGAATCTTTTATTACACTGAAATCATGGTGTGAGGATTGGTGGAGAAGGTCCTCCCCCCATCCCTAGCACACATCCAGCAACTAAAGACTGTGTCAAGATGACCTCTGAGGAGATGACAGCGTCTGTTCTCCTCTCTGTGGTACAGGGTAAAGTGATAGCTGCCCAGTCAGCTGGAGATGAAAATACTGAAAATGCTTTGGACACCAGTGCTATAAAAAGACATACTGCTGGTTCGGGAAGGCAAACCACACACACTCTGTCTTACTTACACAGACTTGAAGAAGAAAGTCTTCAGGGCTCAGTGCCCAAAGTATTCCCTCTGGCCAAAGAACAATTGACTAATGACAAGAGTAATGAAAACTTCTGGGAGAGGAACAGCTCCATCTCTGATTCAGTGGAATTTCTTAACATTAACTGTAACATTGTACAGAAAAACTACAAGAGCAGTATCCCGTGCAGCCAGTTATATCAATCTTGTGATCCTTTAGCAGGGGAAGAGGCATGCCTGGAAACTGGAATTCCTGTTTCGCTGGAAAGAGCCATGCTTGCTGAAATTCAGTTGAAAATGAATGGACCTTCATTAAGAAGCCAGACAGCAGTAAATAAGAATGACAACAGTGATCCTGATAAAGTGACCTTTTTTCACTTACATTGTGCTAGTGAAAGGAATATATCAAAGGCTTTGTGCAATTTACACAACAGCTTCATTTTGGATGACTGCTTGCAGCCCATGAGTGACGGTGATGGTAACACCACTGGTTCCCCAACCTGCACTTGCAGCATAATGGAGTTGACAAATAATTGTGAGAATGAAAATGGGCAGCAGTTGTATGAAGATGCTTTAAGGGATAAGTATTTATGTCTGGAAAGAGCACCACGAAAGGTTAAAGTGGCGTGCTCAGGTCACAGCTTCTGTGGAAATAACTTTACTGGAAGAATGCCCTCAAAGCCCTTTCTGAGCCATTTTGAGGACTGTAATGATAACTGTGAAGAAGAGTTGGAAGAGGATTTTTTTAGAAACAAAAAGGAACGTTCTACACTCCTAATAAGACGTTTCTGTAAAAATGATAAAGAGGTTAAAAAATCAGTTTATACTGGAATGAGAGCAATTTTTAGGACTTTACCTTCAGGGCACATAGGAACTGTTGCTTGGAATTATATTGAGCAAAGGAGGAACAACAGGGGCGTGAAGCTTTCTAGGATTACAACAGAACAGCTAACTATAATTCAGTCCCTAATAAAATGGAAATTTAATTCCTGTCTCGAGACGTCTTTATGGTATGAGGTACGTTTTTCATAGTGGTTTTTGGGGGCTTTTTTGTTTTCTTGTTTGTTTTGATAACCTGATCACCTTTCCATTAGAAAAGTGCCTTCAACTAGTAAACATTTAGTAACACTGAATGGGTTATTTCACTTACCCACATTAAACAACCTTGTGCTGAACACTGCTTTTTAGAAAAATGTATTGTCATCCTTTAAAATTTTTTTGGTTTAAAATAGACATGTAGTAGATATGTCTATAACTATGTGTATAAAATTTATGCATATATATATCTGTATAAAATGTGTATAGGTAAATATTTATACCTAGATTTATGTATAAATTTATTTATTGATAAATATTCTTTGCATATAAGAATATAGCACACCTATATACAGGTTAAAATATATATGCATTTTATAGATGTTTATATTTTAAATAGAAAAGTTATATAATATACGTTTATATTTTTCCATATATATGATAGATATAAAAACATGTATTACAGCTCTACACATTTGAATATATATAGCATATATGTGTGTATAAACATTTGATGGATATGTTAATGATATAATTGTTCCATAAATATAGTAATAACATTATATGTGAGAGTATTAGATTACAGTGAAAAATTTGTTGCTCAGGAAAAGAAAGTATAGTATTTCCCCAACTTACAGGTATTTCTATTTCATTTGCAAAATAATAAAACAGGTAATACTTGAATAATATACAGTAATGTGCTGGTATTGCCCTGATTTGTGTTCTCTTAAATTACATAATGCAAGGAATTCTAAGTTTAGAATGAACTCATGAATGCATAAATTATTATTATAGAAATTACATAGCACATTCTTAATATATTATTTTAAGAGTAAAAGATTTTCTGTGCTGGTAGAAATTACATAGTTGTCGATGTAATCGATAAAAGATTTTGACCACTGATTAGTGAGCTTAGCAAAAAAAGGAGCTGTGGTTTTTCTCTGTTAAAATGTATGAATAAGCTCTAGGGAGGGGAAAATAATCAAGGTAAAGGAGAGTGTTGTCATATAAACTATGCTTATAAATTGTTCCTGAATAAATGGGAATCTCTTCTGCTCGAAGAAGTTTCTAGCACTTAGTGCTCAGAGTCTTCAACAACTTTCAGTAGGACTGAAATGGAGGAAAATCTACTTGTGTGGAATCACAGAATCATCTATCATTTACATTCATTTAAGATCACAGAGTCCTATGGTAAAATTGATCAAATAATAAAATACAAAATTTACAAAATATGCAAAATATACAAAATACAAAAAATACAAAAATTTGTCTGTGATAAGGGAAGAGAGGACTCTTGTGACTTCATGACAGTTGTGCTCTCCTGTAATATCCTTATGTCCTTCTAGAAATTAGTATTTTTCCATTTAAATAGTTGATTGAAGAGTTCTATAAGCATGTGTATGTCAGGTTTTTTACCAGGTTGCAGAGCTTTGTGGTACTGTTCATTATTGTGAAATTCACTACACTGGTCAGTGGAAGTACAGACTTGCTGGGACAGCAGATGCACTGCAGGGTTTGTGGTTGTGCTCTCATGGAGGGGCGAATATAATTCTGTGGATTTACTTAACGTGGTGTAAGCTCAGTACATTTAAGTATCATAAGTTTTTTGGGGGAGAGATGGGAGAATGTTTTGTAGCTGAGGTAGCTGAAGGATGTATTTATGTTTCTTCACTGGACATTTCCAATTTGACATGAGTTCCTTAGCTTTCATCGTGGATGCCTGTTTCACCACTTTCCACCACCACTGTATAATACTGAACATACAGCATTTTGTGGTGGGGGAGTTTTAATTTGAAGATTTTTTTGTAGTCTATTTATATGAACTCAGAAACAAAAGTAGTAAGTATTCACTGAATAATTATTTAAATAGAATATGTTCTGTCTAAAAGTGAGCAGAAGATAAACAGGCACTGTAAAGCACTTTGCATAACTACAATGCAGAGAATGTTTTCCTCATGGTCAGAAAAAGCTTAAAACTACATGTGTCTAAGTCTTTCTTGATTCAAATAGACACCAAAACTATTTTTCTTCTTATCAACCTCTGTATATAATCTCTTTATGTATAACATGCATCAAGTTCTCGTAGCATTGTTTTCCTGTTATTTTAGTGTCAAATATTATTTCTGCAATAATATTTCTATGTGTTTATGGCTTATATTATTAGCACTATAGATGGATTTACACAAACAGAAATTAACTTAATGGGTGTGACAAATATATGGACCTGTTGAACACATGCACTGGGTTAAAATAATTTAATGAGTTATGGGCATTTGTAGGAATCTTTCATGCTAATAATCAAAGGAAGAAGGAAAAAGTAGTAAATGAATGTGGTAATTTGTTCTTCCTTTCCCCTTATCTCACCCTCTGAGCATGCATTCTGTTTGGAACAGCTAAGTGAACAGTAGTTCTGTTCTTCAAGAGGAAAAAAAAGTTGGAGAAATTAAGTTTTTCATAGCAGTACTGGTGTAACATGGAACAATAGAGACCTTTATGTTTTAAGTAGGAAAATGTGGGTCTCATTTGTGCATATCCCTTACATAAAAATTCTAGCGCTGATATAGGAAAGGCACTGAACTGTCGTCTTGTTGAGTGATTTTTTTCTTTTTTCTTCCTCTACATAGGGAGGTGGGACTAAGGATTTGCACTATATAGAAAATACATGAAGTTATATTTTTCTTCATGTAGCATATTATTACTGTTTATAGGTATTTTATATGCAGATTTAGACTCCTCTGGATTTAATGTATGTGTTGTATGAAGGGAGAAGATCTTTATGTTGAATATTTTTTCTAATTTTGCACTTAGTTTTTGTAGCTAAATACAGTGCAGCATCTACCCTTATCAGATGGGTGTTGTATCTGTTCAGGAGACATTTGCTTGTCCATGTTGGAACATGTTGGACATGTTGGAACAGTGCAGGCCCCTCACATCAGTATATATTAAAGAAATCATGAGTGCAAAGAATTTGCCATAGAAACAGATCATGAGAGTGCAGGCTCTGGTGTTGGCTTTGCTTGGGCAGTATCCACTGCTTGGGTTCAGCTCAGCTGCACCGTGTTAGCAATCTGAGTAATTCCCGAAGTCAGAGTTTCTGAGATCTGTGAGATGTTAGGTTCATAGGGCTGAAATACACTTTGTTTTTTCCTGGTACGATGGTTTTGCCGTGGTGCTAAGGTAATGTGACAAAAGTAACCATGTCTACCACTAAGATATTAAATCTGGGCAGCTCGCTAGACTTTTGCTGAGTGATTCTCTCAAGCCACGTAAGTGACCTCAAGATCTGCAGATGGCAGCTGCAACGACATAGTTGCACTGCATAATAGCTGAATTCTTTAGTTAAGCTTATTTTGTAGGCGTCAGTACTATCTTTGCTGTGTCATTACATTCCTGGTGCCAGTAGTTCGAGCTTTAAGAAGCAAGAACTCCGCTGGCTTGCTCAACTGTGCTCAGATAGAAGTTAGCACTCCAATATACCTGACATTCTTCATAGTTGCTAAGGCACTACTGAAATGCCAAATACTAATTAGGCAACAATTAAAGAAAACATTAATTGCCCCACTCTGTTTCCAGGTAGAATAGTGATTCTATTATAGATTTATCTTGTGGGAGTGTTTCATAGTTAAGTAATGATTCGGGATAGTAGTTCAGCATTTGTTAGCGTCAGGTTTTTGGTTTTTTCCCTGTAGCATCCATGGTGTTTTTATGACTCCTGTGTAAAATGAATGTAATGCAAGGATTTGTGATATGCATGGCTAATGTAAGGAGTCCTGTATTAAGGTTTCTTTATTTCCATAAAGCTGAACTATAGTCAGTTGGTGGTGTCTGTTAACAAAAAGTTAAGGAGAGAAAAAAGATTTGGAGGTAAAAAACTTTTATATCGTGTTTTATTAATGTGGAATCTAAAACAGTCATCTTGGATAATATTTTTTAAAAAATAGAGCTAGGCACAAGTTGTTTTCTGTTTAATAGATAGTATTTGATTTTTTTTGTTGTTTATAATTGATTATTAATTCTTAATGCATTCTCAACTAAAATAAATATTTTGTAATTAATATAAATATTTATTTTAATTTTGAACCTATAAAGAGCTCAGTTCTCTCCCTCTGCTGCCCTCCTCCCTTCCAGAGCTATATCAGCAATTCTAGTCAGTGCATGCTTTTCTGGCTTTCCTGAAAATATAGATTGAGTATTTCACTATAAGTCATGGAAATAATGTCTGCTTAGGTTATTTCAACAACAGTTGCACTAACCAAATGCAGGCGCTCGTTACTGCAAATGCTAACACATGACTTTGAACAAAGGAAGGGTTAGTAATGCTATGTGTTTGGAAGAACATTTTGTTGGTCATTTTTCTCAGGTGTTGAGTTAATTGTAACCTTTATTTGTCAATATTTTGTCAGAATGAAGCGTGCAACCCTCTTTTATATCTAGTAGTATCTTGGAAGATATACTTTTCCAGTGTATTCAAAACATAATTTATATAATGAAGAGGCCTGTGTTGATTCTTAAGAAGTGAAACAAAAACTTGAAAGCATCTGATTTACTCTCTATGCTAATAGTAATAAGCAGCATAAGAGTCTCTGTTTGTGTGCTGTGTTTCATTCAGATGACCAATAGGATTTAGTAGACACAAGGATTGTGGAGGTCCACATGAAATCACCTGGACATAAGAATCTTACTAATAAAGCTGTTCTGCCAAACTCTGAGATTCACAACCCACAAAGCAGACTAAAAAAATTAAATTTTTACAGACTTTGACTTCTGGGTTGTTTTACATTGTTTCTGTCAGAATTTCAGGTCTAGGTTTGCTGTCGTACTATCTTTCTGTTAGAGTTATGTGCTTTCCCCACTGTTTTTTACTTCTTGCTACTTATTTTAAAAGATGGAACTCTTTAAATGGATTTTTATTCTCTTCTCTCACAGTTTTGCATGCATACCTAAAATGTAGCACTGCTCTTTTTGCTAAACTTTATGCTGTACTTGTACTTCTCTTTAACAAAAAAAAGGCTACTTTGTGATTCTACAGTGTGGACTACAGGCAGATTTGAGATTTTTCAGCTTTCCATTTTGAAATAAAATTTCTAGTCCAGCATGCTGAAAGGAATTTACAGGAAATAATGACATAAAGCAAATAATCTGCAAGTGGTTGGAGTGTTCTTCCACTCTAACTATAATTTTTGTATCTGACTCTGTGTGCGTATTTTGCCTGTTAAAATGCCATTGTGCTTTTTAGACATAAAGGTTTATTTACGTATGTTAAAGTAGGTAGGTAAGGACAAGCTGGTTTTTATTCTACCTGGACCTTGTATTTCTTGTTTCTTTGTTTGAAAAAAAAAGTTAATGAGCAGAATTGACTATTTGGAAAAAAATCAGGGAAGCAGGAGAGAAGCCAAATAGGCATGAAATTATGTTTTCCCTTCAGTAAGTGCTATAAAAATAAATTGAACTTTTTAAAATGAAGCTCTATACTTATATTTGCTTTGGGTTGAGTTACTCCAGTTTTAAAGGCTAGCTTTAAAAATAGAAAATTTACCCTCTGTCTGTAGAAGAAGTCATTTTACTACCATAATGTGCGACAGAGTTTGAGCTAAATCACTTAATACTTTGTATTATTTCATAGTTGCCTTATAGCTTTAACAACATTGGGCCAAATTATGAACAATAAGTTTTAGCTGTGAGCACACTTAGGTATTTAGAGCCAATAGTGTGGGAGTCTTGGCAAGAGTATTATATTATGCCTTCAGTTTTTCCACATTTTCTGACTTTCCTTCTAGTGACTGTTCATTAACTGTAAAGAAGCATGAAGGTCTGGTTTAGAAAATCTCCCTGCAGCACATTAAAGGGTTCATTTTAGAGTGTTAGAGTTGGACACTTTTCTAAATTCTTTCTCAGTTGAAACTAAGTTATCTCCATTACCTGTATGAACTGTTGAAAAGTTGGGCTGTTTACTCTGGTGTAAGTTAATAAAAACTGTGCCATATAAAGATCACTCTGTTGGTGAGTGAATAACTAAAATCTGAATTTATGAGATTTCATATGCATTTTAATTTATCTTGCTTTTCTACAATCTTTCAGAATATTTTAAAAAGAAATTTTTCTAAAATGAAATAAGCTTGGGTTGACAGTACTTGGTAGGCATATACCTTACCAGTATGAAATTTAAAACACAACTTAGAGGAAGAATCTCTACTGGAAAATTTTACTTGCCACAGTATCTAAGGCATCCTCCATGAGGAATGAGGCTGTTTGGTTCCTGTATGTGTCAAAAGTGATTGGATAATGTACGGTTATGAGCCCTCTGGTCATGAAATTTTCTCAAAAATACAGACTGGTGACAACCTAAAAATCGGAATAACAATTGAACGTAATACAGCCATTGAGTACTGTCCAAGTACGTATGAGCGGGACTGTCAAGTGACAGGGGGGCTCCGAGGGTGCTCCCACACCAGTCTAAGCTAATGACACCAGTGCAGCACTGGAACCAGTGTGACTCAGGGCAGTGTGACAGCACACAGCCTTCATCAGGAATGTCAGATGTGGGGCAGTGCTGGAAACAAACATTTAGCCCTGGTATTTGTAGCCACTTTTTTTTTTTTTTCTTTTTTTTTTTTTTCTTTTTTTCTTTTTTTTTTTTTTTTTTTTTTTTTCTTTTTTCTTTTTTTTTTTTTTTTTTTTCTTTTTTCTTTTTTTCTTTTTTCTTCTTCTTTTTCTTTTTTAGCCACTTTTTTTTTTTTTCTTTTTTTCTTTTTTCTTTTTTTCTTTTTTCTTCTTCTTTTTCTTTTTTCTTTTTTCTTTTTCTTTTTTCTTTTTTTCTTTTTTCTTTTTTTCCCTTTTTTATAAATTTTTTTTCTCCTAATAATTTCACTAGACAATTATATAGTTAGATGCTATTATTTACCTGCAAAACACATGTATCAGACAGTGCTTCTATTGTCCTGCAAATTGTGTGAAAGTAACAATTTGTTTAATACTTTCAACTGTAACCAGATACATTAATTTTTGGACTGAGATTGAAGACCTGCTTTTAGTATAGAAAATACTCAAAGATGGAGACCTACAGAGAAGGTTGCTGTGATAGCATGGAAGCATGCAACAGTAATGAAAAAGTTTATTTGTGTTTTGAAATCAGCACTTGCACTTGTTTCAGGACTCTGAATACTCTAATGAACTCTCATGAAAGTAGGGGTTTGTCTTTTTCCTCTTAGCTTTTCCAGTAACCATAATGCAACTGTTGAGTGTTGCTACCATTTGGACTTTGAATCCACAGTAAAATAATGTGAGCTTCTTTTAGGTGATTAAAAGTGATTGTTATGTACTGGTTATTTTCATGCTAGTCTCCCGACACTGTAAAAATTGTTTTCAAGCAATCACAACAGATACCGACCTTCATTAGTAAATTGTGGGCACAACAAAGGATGTATTATTAGCTGCTCTAGTTTCATGTTACAGCAGTCTTAGTTCTTAGAATGTTTAGGAATTCCCTTCAAGTATTAGAGAATGAGTGAAATCCTGGTCATACCGTAATCTGTTTAAAATCTCCTATTGGGATAATGTTACTTTGAGGGAGAAAAAAAAGCGTGTGCAGAATGGAGCTGCTGGCTTCAAGGGAACCATAGTTTTATGTAAAATGTTTTCAGAGACAGACATGTGCCAAACTTAGATTAAACAATTTTAAAGTATAGTTTTAAACTAAAAATATTCCCTATATAAATATATGTAATGCATTGTAATGTAACTCAGGTGGGATCATTAACTTAATAAATAAAACTTCCCTCAGTACTCTTCAGTTGCTTATGCTGTTTTTTACTGTTCATGTTATCACAGTGCTTGGAAGCCTTGCTTCTGAACTTGAATCTGTGTCCTAGATGTTTTACAAACAAGTGATGATCTCATCTGTTCTCTAGACTTAGAGGCAGTTAGTTGTTAGTGAGCTCACTCAGAGTTTGGAGAAGATAAACTTCTCCCAAACACTCTCCATATGGTGTGGCTAGATTTCCTTTTATCTCAGCAAGCTCAGTAGCTGTGTACTGCACTGTAGTCTGCAGAAGAGACATATCCTGTAAGTTTCCAGTGGGGGGAGGGGGAAGGAACCAAAATGTACCCACCAGTTCCAAATGGAATATTAATAATAATAGGGAATTTTAGAGTTATGAGCATAAGAGCAAAGAAAAAACCAAGTATTTAATAAAAATATATATAACCAGTCAACAATTAACTACTTCTAGGCAGAATAAAGGTCTGAATGATAGTTCTGAATGGTTCATCTTTCAGCAAAAGCATAAGAATCTATCTGAGGCCTGGAGAACTGTTCTAAATGTGATTTTGTGTTGGATCAAGAAAAAGACTCCTGGGAGCAAACTGTCCTCAATCTTCTGCTTTAAATTAGGAATTTATCTTGAGTAACTTTGCAGACTTAGAGCATCCTGCAGCATGCTTGAGGCCATTATAGTTCTGACCCTGTGCATATGTGAGATTTTTAACTTTATATAAGCACATTACTGTTGTCATAGGAGCTGTAACACTGGACTTCCTGTCTGTTGTTTGCAATCTTGGGATTGCACTGGTGGCTTGTGTATGTCAATGTATATATTTTCAAGGGAAAAAAATGTTATTTCATGAGCATTTAGAATATTTCCCTTTTAGGAAATTAACTTGTATTCTGGCTTACTTATGTGTCCTTTTTAAACTTACCTTATTTAAAATACAGTCAGGGAGAACTACAAGAGTGCAAAACCTTTTGCTATGTGAACATTTCATTGAGATGTAGTGATCTGCCGTCAGCATAAAGGAGGCTTTGGTCTATTCACACCAAGTCACTGAGCAGGGTTGGGGCTGAAGAAAGATGGAGGTTATCTATAAGCATGAAGTATAACATGAATCATATTTAACACAAGTGTATTAATTTTCTTATTTTCTGTTAGTCCAGAAATAGAGGGATTTTGTTTCTTTTTTTAAATTTTTTTTCCTTAACCAACAGATTGTGGATGGACATTTATTGTAATTTGAATGCTTTTGAGCAACAAAGTTCTTTTATCTTTAGCACGCATTTGTGAATCACTGTATATGTAATTTAGCTTGCACAGTGTTTCTTTGCCATTGGTTTGTAAAAACTGCAAATCCAGCCTTTGTAAAGGATCATTTTTGAGTCATATTTTTTTTAGTTTTGAATAAATTTCTCATCACACTTTAGTTTTGACCAGCTGTTTCCTGTTTTTCCTGCCAGTGGTTCAGCTGCTGAGGAGATAAATGCATCAGTGGTTTGTTTCAGAATTAAATTATCTTTATAAAATGATGGAAGAGTAAAACAAATATGTTGGACACCATTACAAGTATAAAGTTATGCTGAAATTCAAAAGATGAAGTATTGTTTGCTGTACGTAGATGTTTCGTATACTACAGAGCTTTTGCCACACCAAGAACTCACTTCATATAGAAGAATTAATCCAGCATCGGAAACACCAGGATGAAGCTTTGTGTGGGGAATTTGGGTGTGTGTGATGGAATTTTTCAAGCAGTTCCAAGTTTTTGTGTTTGCATGAGAATATTCTGATTTATCTGATATATGATCTACATAATTACCTGACCATTACATCATATTTGTCCTGTTCTGCCACCCCCCAAGTTTTGGACTGCTTTGGATAGATAATATGCTCATTTTTGTAATCATACAAATTACTTTGGAATTTTAGAACTGAGTTTGTATATGTGTATTTTAAGAATAAAGTAGGGCAGGCATATCAGGGAGGACTGGGAATAGTTGATATTACCTGTCTATTAGGACTGGCTTGTGCAGTACACTTTGTTTTTGTTTTGTTCGTGGTGAACTTACTCCATATCCACATAGACAGCAGCTGTGTTTTGTCCTTCTTTAGACATCTTTCTTCAGGACCTTTAAATGTCTTATTTACTAAACCAAAAGGTGTTTATATGGATAGTAATGAAAATATTGCCCCCTATCTTCAGATTTGAGGTCATTACTGTGTAGGATTTTGGAAGGATCACCTATTGCCCCTTCTTTTTGTTTTAGTGTACCAGGCTGTTCTGTGGCATCCAGCATCACCTGTCCCTTGTGCTGTTTTAGTCCTCTCTGGGACCTGAGAGGTCAGATTTTATTTAATCTGTACCCTCTGGCACGATAGAAAAGCACACAGAGGCAGTTGTTTGCATGTCTACTCCCACAGCCAATCCCCTGGATTGTGGGCTTTAAATATTCCTTACCTGTTAGGTCCCTGAGTTTCTTATCAGTGAGTAGCAGAGGAAGAGCTGGGTCTGTAGTGAAGGTCCCATCTCCAGAACCTCAGAGCATGGATTTGCTCCCCTGGACAGGGTGCCTCAACTATTTTTTATATTTACGCATTTATAGGCCTTATCCCATACCATATTAAGGGCTCTGCAGTCTTCTACACATGCCAGCCTTAATAGTGTTTACCTCAGGATATGGTCCAGCTATTGCCATTTGAGAAAGATTCACCCCTGCATCTTGCACTCTCTTCATTTCTCTATAGCTTTTCCAGGCTCCTTCTTCCCGGGTTCCTTTTGGTGGATGACTCCGAGATCTGCTCTCTCTTTCGAGGCCTCCTGACCTTGGAAGTCTCCGTGGGAATTCTCATTAAATTCAGTGATGGGAAGGGAGAAGCATTTTCCTCTCTCCCTTGAAAATTCTAGTTATTTATAACTCCTCCTAACTAGCTTTGCTGTTTATACTTCAAGTCTATCAAGTAGCTGTCTTATCTTGTCTCCTAGTGCCATTCTTGAGCTTACACTCAACGTGCTTACTATTCCCTACACTGGTGGTCTTTATGGAGTCTCCTTTATTCTTCAATTTTTTATAGAGAGAAAAAAATTCCCAATATATTTCCCTTTAGTTCTCTACTATTAGATAGTATCTTTTTTACAGTATTCACAATCTACGTTCAGATGAGTCTGATACTTAAGGCTGAAATTCCTTCTTTGTGCAATTGCGTGGTCTTAATGGGCATTCCTACTTATATCAGCCTTAGGTCCAGCTTTGTGGAGCTCATAAAAATTCCCATGTGGCAGCTGTCCCATTTTTAGCTATTATATTTCAGTGTACACTTTTCTTTTGTCCTCTTTCTTTCCATGTTCTTTTTGGGGATTTTTTTTTTCATGTGGAGGTTAGTAAACAGCATTCAAACTTTATATTGGGTGATTGATATGCAAATGGTTGTACTATTACACTTTTAGACTGCAATTTGCTCTCCAAAAGAGCTGGTATTTTTGGCCAAAGTTAAATCAAACTATTGTAGAGCACAGTACATTTGTAAGGGGTTTTTTCCTACTGTACTCATCAGGAAAAAAAAATTTGCTAATTAGTATTTATATTAGGCATTAATGACCAGATTCCTCTGATCCTTGCTGAATTTAAATTTCTCCAGCCTGCAAAAAACCACAAGGAAAACAACAGCCAAGATGAAAGCAGATTCACAGGACATACCCATGTGGTTGTGACTCAGTGGATCTGAGAGAACAAAAACTTTAAACCCCCTTTTTTTTTCATTAAGTAAAAGACATGGAAATTGATTTAACAGTAGTGGGCGAATTTGCTAATGGGATATGAAAGGTAGTTAACTGAAAGAACTAATGAAAAGGAGCCAGTGTTCTATGAAAAACTTGGAAGGAAAATAAAAGAGATAGTTGACAAAGCATCCTTTGAATTTTGGGACTTGAAAAATGTCGAGAGCAAAAACCGACAAAATCTTGTTTTCAAACCTAACCAGAACTGAGAGATTTACTGGTTTTCTGTGGAACTAAGACATTTGTAAACCAGTGCTAGTGTTATCATGATAGTTACATACAGAGTTTGCACTTTCAAGTAGCAATATAAAGAAAATTAATAGAATTTGGAGAGAGATTACTAGTCATCATTTGATGCTTAAATCATTGTGAATTGAGACACTTTGGCAAGGCTTGATGTGACAAGACCAAGCATGTGTGGCAGGTCTCAGTAGCTGGGCAATTTTGCTACCTTCTTGGGGTTTTAATTAGATGATATTTTATATGGCTTTATAATGTTTCTGCTATGGAAAGTATTTGATAAAAATAACATGCTTTTTTTAAAATGGTTGTTAGTTAAAAAAACTAGATCTGCAAGAAGAGTTACTGAGTTCCTGATAAAAATTGGGTTCAAATTCTTACCTGGTCAACAAATGAAATTAAATAATGTAATAGAATGAAACTTAATTTTAGAAAACTTAGAATAACAAAGTTTCTTAGAAGACTAAGATGAGGCATATCAGAAAATTTAACACTGCTGCTGATACTTTGAATCTCTCTGCGTTCCAGAGACTTGCAGACTTCCACCTGTCTCCCAGAGACAAGGAGCAGAACTTCCAACTTTTCCTTGATCCTATATTACTATTGCCACGGTAGCAGCAGAAATTGTGCATATACAAGATTTTTGGTTGCTTAACTGACATTTGTGTGTCATTAATAGTATGTGCACCACAGCTTGGAAACCCATGACTGAGTCCATGACTTCGTTGGACCAAATTTTGTAGTTTTTGACTGAGATAAGATTATTTGCTTCATGTTCTGTTGATAAATACTATGTCAGGCCCCATAAAGACAGTCTAGACCATAAGTTGTTTTCGTGTTTGGAGAACAGAAGAAAAGTTGACAATAAAGGAAATTTTAAAAACTAAATTAAAATTAAAAGTCCCCTAAGCATTTAATCATCATTCTGTAGTCTAACTTATGCCTCTACCCCAGGCATGTCCATGTCTCCTCTGCCCTATAATCTTTGATGTGGGTACTTTTCAATTTCAGATTTTAAATTGCTGCTGCCTTAGCTATGATCTTTTTGTCAGGCATTATGACTTCTTTCAGCACTGTGAGTGGCCTGAGGGCATTGAAGCCCAGGGTCCAGTGCAACTAAAACTATGGTTTACTGAAACCTTGCTGAGCTGGGGAGTTACTGCAATGCCTTCCTTGCACAACCTCCATATCCACCATTTAATGTTCACATTTAAATGGGCTGAAGAAAACACTGTTCCTCCTATTAACATTCCTTATCTCTTAGGCTTGTCCCAAATCACATCGTAGAGCTTCTCTTTGTGCCTGTGTCAGTTCCAGCTGCTTGGGAGGGAATCCCACAGCTGTACCAGGGACTGGAGCAGCTGCTAGTGAGCAGGGGCTGGATAGCACAGCATGGCTGCAGGATTGTAAAACAGGTTTCAAAGTTTACAGATACTTTTTTAACAAGCCTTGCCATGTAGTTAGGCCAAGATGTTAAGATATTAAAGTCTTCAACACCTATTAAGACTGGGAAAAATCTTCTTAATGACTTGTCAAGATTACCATTGTAGCATAACACAGTGTTTGAGGCATGTTTTTCTAGAATAGATTATTCATTATTTTGTAACGAGGAAAACCATATTTTTTCTTCTAGATATTTGCCTCATTGTGATTTTTTTTCCAGTAAGAAACATTCATAAAATTGATTAAGCATTGACAAGATATTAACTGGATATTTGAAACCACACTGTTTTTGAAAGATGGCAGTGTTGTTGCCACTGAGCATTCTGCAGTTTTAATTTTTGTACTTTTCTAATTTTTAACTTCTTTATGCAAGCAAGCACTATAGGCAAGTCACTGGTAACAGTTTTTCTCTAGCCCAAGAGAGAAGTACTTATTAAAGTGCTATACTTGATTTTCTCTTCTATATGATCTTCTGTAGTTAGAACATCTCCTTATTAGGATGTCTTTTACCGTGTGGTCCAGTAGTTGATCCTCTGCATTCATTAACATATGACTTAGGTAAGAATGAAGGGCATACAAGAAATTATATTTTGTGTGTTCTGCCTGAATCAAGTTTGACCATAGGATTTGCTTGGATCAAATGGCTCTAGGACCATTAGACTTTGTACATCCCTGGTTCAAAGGCTATTTGCATTTTGCTGATTGTTGCAATTTGCTCTTGTCCAGCCAACTGTTGTCACGTTGTCCAACATAGTGCTTTTATTTAGCCTAACACTGTGGACAGATGCAATTGGTCTGACTGAGATCAGCCAATGAAAGTATGAGGGTTCAAACTATTCTTTGTCAGTTGATCCCCCAAAACAGGAGGGAGATGATCTGAGAAAGCTTTGTTTATGCAATAATTCTCATTATACTTTTCTGAAGTTAGAATTCACACTTTGGTACTATTCAGAAAAATTGCACCCAAAATTGTGTGTTGAAATTAGACGCATAAATTTCCTAATTAGTCTACTGGATAAAACTACCATGATTTTCAAGATGCTGAATGCCCTGTGTTCCTCATAATCAGACCAGCAAAACTTAGAAGTCTTAGGGATTTACAGGTTTGATTTTTAGGAGTACAGTTAGAAAATTTGGGCTTAAGTTCCCCTGAAACGCTCTTTGAAAGTATTGACAGGGCTGCTGCATCACTGTCATCACTGATTTCCACCTAGACCTGGTTTGGATGCATATATATGTGCCTATACATATATAATCAGGAGTAATTGTGAGTATGTGATATGATACCCCCGATTATAATATCTTTGTCTTTCTGCAGTCCTTTTGACAATAAGACTTTATTAGAGAAGAATCCTTATACTATATTTATGCTGACCCAGATCTCTGCAAGGATAGTTTTACAGGTATAACTTTCCTGATAGAACTGTATTAGCATCTCCTTGCTAGGAGAGCAAAGGCTAAGGTTTCAAAACAGCTCATAGATGGGCTGTGTGTATTTAAAGTGTGGAAATTAGCTCATTTTTCCATACTGTCGTTACAGCACATATATTTTGATTTTTTTGAAACTGTGTAAATACTAAAATATTACTGAAATTTGTACATTAGAAGAGAATGAAACATGAGAAATCTGGTCTTTGCACCTGCCATTGAAGTTTTACTGTATTTGAATAAAATGTGAGGCATATGCCATCTGGTGGATAGAATAATTCATACAGTTTTATTGCTAATTGTGATATATTTTCTCTGCTGCATTATCACTTTTAATTGCCATTGGTAGATATTTCTTTAGTCAGAAGTAAAGGGAAAAAAAATCTGAAAACTGAATTTGAGGCAAAATGGAATGCCAAACTTGGCACTGGTGTTTGATTAAACAACTGAATGCTTGGAAGAAAACCCCAAAACCCAAATGGTAATGAAACCATTTTCCCACACTTCAAATATGAATTCTAAAGATTTAAAATTGTGTATCAACTAGTCAGAGATCATACCTGATAGACCTTTCTCCAGCGTCTGTCTTATTGCAGATTATGAGGTGCTTGCCATGATCTTTGTAGACAAATTGGCTATTGCTCTGACATGGCAGGTGAGACTAGGGCAGCCTTTCTGAGCCCATAGGCCCATGTCCTACAGCAGCTTTCAGGTGCCTTTGCCTGCAGGTCGGAATTCCATTTTGCCATCCACTTGGAACACAGTTCCATTAAATACCATTTTGTGCAGAAAGCCGTGCTTCTAAAATTGTTGGATTTCTAGTAGGTGTGAATGCAGATGTGACTTGACTATTTAGAAAGCCTAGATTAGGCAGATACAGTAAAGAGCGTGGCCACTATGAAACATTTCTCTTTGCACATGATGCTACATGGGGGCATGACTTCATGATATGCATTTCAGGAAAGTTTATGCAGTATACATAGTATAACAAGTGGAGCAGTTATAACAGGATGACCAGTGGAGCACTCAATGTGTATTGATAGAGAATTTCTGTTATGTTGGTGCATAGTTTTTATTCTTTGCTCTTTTATGGACATGGAGGAATCCGACATCTTGTTATCTACTGAAAGACTGATAGCATGGCTCCCTCATTTTTTCTTCAGACTGATCAAATATCTAAAATTATTTTTTTCAAAACTTACTCTTAGCATATTAGAAAATAATGAAAGAAGTACTTCATAATGTCTTTCATACTGTGATTTACTACAGACTTGATCTAATAAAAGCGAGTTTGTGCTTATAGCCTGAAAAGGAACAAATTATTCAAATACATTGTAATCAGTGCATGTGTGAAGTAGAATTGTCATCACCATGTTATGTCATTATTCCACTAGTTAATGAAAAGGCAAGGAAAGAACTGAAATACAATATAATGGAAAAAACAGGTTGTGCTATTGCTTTCACATGCTCCTGATTTCACTAATTCACACTAGTTCAGGTGTCTGCACTGTGCTGCACCACATTCCCAGTTCTGGAGGTTTATTAGTTCAGTCATGGTGCACAAACAAGAGGGAGATTTAATTGCACATGGAAGCATTCATGGTTTGTTTTATTACTGGAAGTAACCAACTACTTTAGAAATATTTTAAAAGATTCTTCTTGACAGTAAACTTGCTTAGAGTAGACTCAACAGACTTACTATATGTGACTCCAAACTTCATGGCTCTGTTATTGTTCTTGTAACTAATTTATTTCTCAACATTCAAAGATAAATAATGTTTAAAAAAGCAGTAGAACAAGTGTTCAGCTTCTTTGCAAAATTGAGAGTTGAAATGTTATTTTCACTGTGGTATAACAGAGCGGCTTTGGCACTTTTTTGTGTCGAATATTTAGTGAAGAAAGAACATTTAAAAGCTTACCCGCCTTTTAACTGTTTCACTGGTTGGGAAATAGGTTCAGTAGAACACTGCTAAAAATGTTTACAGGTTTATACTTCACATGGTCTGCACTCTTGCAGAAACATATGTATGCTATATTGGGAGTAAATTCTCTGGTTCATGCTATGAGTCTTAACTGTGTCTAAAATGTTTTGTATGATTATTTACTCTCAGAAAGGCCACAGCACTTCAAAAGGTTCAACAAACACTGGTGTCTAAAGTTGCTTTGAAAAGATCCTTTCTCATAAATTTTTTAAGCATTTTCCATATGCTGCTTTCTCGCCCTGAAATTCCGAATGACTTCTATCATATTATATTTCAAAAAAAAAAAAGTATTCTTCCCAGTCTGACTGAATGATTGTCAGCCAAAGAAGAAGCTCAAAAGAGGTCATTTAAAAATAAAAGGGCACATCTGTAGGTATATTTTCCTAATGATTCTTGGGGGGAGTGTTTTTGTGATATTTGAAGGGTATTCAAGGATTCCTTCAGGCAATTTGTGGTGAAGCCCCCCTCCACTGTCATTGTAGAGCTTTTCCAACTTAAGAGTGCAGTTAGAGAGGCAGGTCTTCTTCCATCCTGTGGGACCAAGTAGAAGCCTCAGGTCTTTTCACAGGCTTTGCAATGTCATGTAGATCAATTGGCCTAGAACCCATATTTTATTTAGGAGAATTAAGTCTAAGATGTATATGTCAAACCTTAGTTTTGTGAGATCCATCCCTTTACCAGCTTGGGAATCCTCAGAAAATGGTTTAAGGTTAAGTTTTAGTGTTTTGCTGACTTTCTCTACAAACCAGACAAAATAATCTTTTCCTGAGGTGAATTTGCCCATCATGGAGCCAACCTTCCTGGCTTTTTGTGCTTATATGGCTTGAAAAGAGATTATATTTTCTCTTGGATAGTCTTATGTCATGACACTTATGTTTATATGAATATAAACAATAAGAAGTTTTATTTTAAGCAAATTATCTTAGTATAAAAGATTTATTCAGTTTGCTTTGTGTTGTTGATTAAAATGTCCTTTGTGTTCACATATGTATTTAAAAACATTTTAAAATCTGTATCTAGTACCATGTTGCTCTTGGCAAAATGATGAAAAGAAACATTTTTTTCATGTAAAGAACAGTACAAACACTAAATAGAATAGATTGTATAAACAAAAAACAATTTAAAATGAAATTAATTTTTTTAGTCTCAAATTCTATGTATTTCAAATAAGCTTAGGCTTTAAAGTTAGTCAAGCCTCAATACAGCCTATGAATTAAAAAAAAAAGAAATGTCACTCCTTTAACTCTTTACTAGTACCTTTTAAAATTAGATTCCTTGTTGAAAAAACCAGTTGTCCATTTTACTCTCTACTACTTGAATAAGATTGTGGGCGATGCTTTTTTCTTGTTTATACCATTGTCAAGGCTATAGAAAACAATTTTCCTACCAGTAGGTGGAATCAGATGAAAATCTTAATTATTAAACACAGCATGTTGGCTGTATTTTCTGATCCAGCCAAAAGAAGTCATCTGAGTAGCTCCAGTTTTGAAGTTCACAAATAATAGCAGCTTTCTAAAAAATATTTAGCTCCTAAGAATACAAATTGGATTAATAAAAAGTTGTTATTATTTATGTTTAAGAGTATTATGACTTTGACACTGGTTCTTTACATGCACTTTTGGAGAGTACTCCTGGATAGGTCAAAAATGTTGTGTGAAAGAAAATGCTGTTATTTGTTAACATCTATAGCTGTTCAGTAGGCAGTTACTCTTCTGAGGGGCTTTTTCATAAAACTTTAGAATTAAAATCTTCAAATTACAAATACAAATATATGATACAAAAAGAATACGATGCCAAAAACTTATGAACATCTGGGTTTTGTAGACACTATTTTAGAAAATAATTCTGATCATCTTTGTAATTTTTTCATATTAGATTTACTCTCAGACGTCTTATAAAGGAAATTGGCAGTATAATATCTTTTGTATGTCTTAGAAGCATTCAGAAGAAAAGAGGGAATAAAGGTTTCCTGGTTGTATAGTGTGTATAAAGTTTTTCCAGTGTTAACTCTTAGTTTTACATATAATTAAGGTAACAGGGTTGTCACATTTTCATATCTCCTCTGAAAAATTTGAGTTTGTGCACAAAACTCAGTCTAAGAGTGACCGATTCATATCTTTACCCAGCTGATTGAAAGAGGTATGGAATCCTTTGGAAAGCAGTCGAAAAAGGTTTGTCCAGCCTTGTAATCATGGCAGTTGAGAGAGAGTTGCTCAGCAAAGAGCAAGACACTGAAGTTAGAAGTTACAGATTTTTCCTTCAGATTCTTCCTCTGAGTAGTTTTCATTTTGGAAATGTTATTTACATACTTATTTTTTCCATATGCTCTGTATTTGTAAACTTATAGTAGTAGTATGTACTGATTTTGGGGTACAGTTTGTTCTACTCCTGGGTATTTTGGAAAGTAAGTGAAAATATTCACCCACTCTGTACTAGTAAAAATTTTCAATAAACTTTAGAAATTAGGAATTATACAGGAAAGAAAATGTTAAGGTCTTTAGTGATGGACAATGCAGACTTTCCAGCTGGTTTTTGGTGGATATAAAAAGTGCAAGTTAGGCTTCAGTCTGTTTTTTTTTTAATTCTGCTAAAATGGTCTCCTGAATTCTTGCCTTTCATCCTCTTTACTGGTGTAATTTTATGTGCTGGAGAGTTCCCATGTATATTCGTGGAGGAAATAATTTTTCATGGGACTGTTTTTCTCCTTTCACCGAGGAGAAGCTTTCCAGGGATGATGTGGATCAAATCATACAGAATATTTGTGATGAAAAGCATAATTTACTGCAGCTCACACTTTCTCAGTCAAAGGACTGGGGTGTTTAATGTATTGCAAATGCGTGTCTTGGTATGGACACAGGTTCCAAAATGTCTAAGAAACTATAGCCCTTTGGGACAAACCTACACAAACAAATTCATGAAAGGTATGTGGGAGAACTTGTAACACCAGAGTTCTGCATCTGGGATTTTCTGCTTTGGGGCAGACTTGGCAAGCAGACCAAAGGGAATATGTTGGCTGTTGTCTTCTTTTTTTTTTTTTCTTCTTTCCCATGCTGTATACTGTAGTACAATTCCTTGCAGATATGTGCTCTCTCCAATTCCATTCAGCCAGAGAAGCAGAAAGCTAATGAGGGAAAGCGAATGAGATAGATATTTAAAGATTTGTAGGAAATACGGAGTTTGCTTCTGTTCCATACCACAAAGTTTGTGCCCTTTGTAATGTCAGAGAAGGTCACTGTGAAATTAAAGCTATTTTAGAATTGACGACTCTTAATTAAGAGGTCATATAGTCAGTCTTCTGCAGAGATGGATTGTTGTCTTTGGAAGGAAAACAAAGCTGACTAATAGTGCACCTTCACCTTTTTGTCAAGAAAATCCTGCAGCTGGGGACAATGTCACCTTCTCTAAAAACAGGTCACACCATTTATGACTCGTGCTGGCACAATAAACTCTCAACTCTCATCCCTCAGGCATTTTGTAGTGGTTTGTTTACCTAAAATTCCTTGACATTATTGAGAAAACATGGCTTTTCTTCCTTGGACTGAAAGAACAACAAACACCGAAAAAGCTGTTGATGTGGGTTGGAGGGAACAGAGTGGTTCATCTGTTGGATTCCACAGATGGAAGGAATCTCTTGTAAATGCTATTAGGTCTGTATGTTATGACACTGAAAAATACATGAAATGTGTATTTGACAGGAAAAGCATTTGGTTTTCTTGCTGACCCTGTGCTTAAGATGAAGAGTGCAAGGATGTCTTACAGGTGCCTGACTCCTGACTGTGTTAGTCATGTCAATACTTACCTCATTTCCTGCATGTGATATTGGAGTTCCTGATGAGATCCTAGAAAATACTCAGAACTGACAACTTAAATGAATGTAGACTTGTCAGCTGCCTCCTCCCAGTCTTCCTTTTTTTTTTTTTTGTGCGTGGATATGTGTGTAGAGACTCACTTCAGAGTGCTGTCAGTTTAGTTAGACAAGCCTACTTGTGTAGAAAAGAATATGTTCCAGACCATAGGGACATGATGATCTTAAATGCAACTGATAGAGAGCATTACCAAACTATACATGGAATTTAGATAGCATTATGTTTTTCTACACAAACCCCAAGTCCCCAAAGAGGAAAGAGCATTTCATTGTTTATCTGCCAGAAGTGCACTTAAATTGTATTTGAATAAATCTGTTAGATTGTTGTTTTGTTGGGACTGCCAAGAACGGATTGGCTGTCTTGAAGTATTTCTTTGCATAGTGGATCATGCTGCACATCAAAGAAGCTTAAAAGAGGAAAGCAGTTTCTGTGCTAGATGGTATCAAGGTTCACACTCTGGATAATGATGTGGTCATAGGCACTTAGAATGAAGATTTTATTATGGACACCAGGAGTTAGGAATTTTCAGTTCAAATTGCATCTTTTGTTCAGGTGATTTGTTCTGAATTCTCAAAGAACATTTCTGCAGCATTTGTGGAGTAGTAGCTATGAAAGACTGTGAACCTTAGCAGCATACAGTATATACAGGTAAAGCTACAGATTCTAGAGCTTCTTAGCTAAGTCCATTGCATATTTTTAAATTTTTTTTTTCAGTTACCTTCTTTCAAAACCATTTTGCTAAGAAATCATTGATGTCTCCTTTAAAACGTCCATATACTTGAAAATGTCAATACATTATGAACTAAATGCCCATAAATGCTTTCCCGCAAACTTCAGGTTTATCTTGGAATAAATTTCATTTTAATTAAGAAAAACAATTACAACTATTTGTCTGAACTTTATTATATTCATTCATTATGTTAAATTTTCCTCATTCAGAAAAATAGTTGTTCCCCTACTTTACAGTGGAAGTAGAAGCTGCCATGGAGACTGGAAAGAATATAGTAAAGATGAGCATCTATTCATTGATAATCTCCCAGTAGGGTGACCTGTTATGAAGAAAGTGGTTTTGCTGAAATGAAGGAACAGGCTTATCATCTAAGATGTCCATTTTTTAAAATACTAGCAGGTTGAAAACATCTGTTAATGTTTCTCTCTGTTTCCAGTAAAACAGTTGGCAGGCCTGCTAAGGGAGAATAGCTGGGTTTTGTGACTTGTAGTTTCAAAATGTATAATAATGGTAGAGGATTTCTTTGAGAAGCTAATCTGCGTTGCAAACCTCAGCATGGTTAGAAGTGTATCCAACATGTTTTCTGTAGGAGAGGTATCTTTAAATATTTGTATGATATGTCTCTATCAAAGAGTCTAGATTTTGACAGATGCATTTCAACAAGAGTTAATTAGTAGCAAGAAAGCAGAAATCTGAGTGTGTACCTACTATTTTGTCGTTCTGTGTAGAAAAACACTCATTATTTGCCATTAAATAGGCAAGAAGAGACTACAGCTGTTCCTCTTCCTCATTACCCATATGGATTCTCCTTCCAGCGTAGTTTTACTGTTCCCCTTTTGCTCAAAAGTAATTGATCCATCTGTATCTCCAAAAGAAGTAATGAAATTGGTATATATGGAAGAGGTTTTTACCCTGTTCTTTTCATGCTTGGGCATTCCAAGGGGTTGTCTTCTAGACACAAATCTGTGTGGGAAAAATGAACCAAATTTTAGAATATCTTAAAGTCATCATGCCTTGTCAACCAAAAGTACATTTTCCCTGAATATAACCACTAAAATATTTCTTCTGGTTTCCATCACTTGAGAAAATAAACCAAAAATTGGTATTAGGGAATTTGGGTACTAAAGCACATGTTAAAATATCAAGGCAATACCAGAAGATCAGTTATTAGAGTTAAACAAATTATTTTTTCCAAAGGAAAGTTCTTCACATGTAGTTGTTGTATGATATTTCATTATTTTTAGTGAAAGGAAAGATTCTGTAGAAAAGCATATCATATATATTCCAGGAGGTCTTATTCAACAAAAGCATGCATGTGAAATTGTTCTTGCTTCGGTTTTGGAAGAGTGAAAAAACTGTATTGTAATGCCAGAGCCTACAATACTTGAAATGGTTCTAATGTACTGATCTTTGGGATGTTTAATGACAAGGTGTTGTGAAGTTCCGTAAAATTTTTTGTATAGACCTTAGCTACTTTCTGCTATTTTTGCATTACTTGCCTAGATGATGTTACATTTAAAATTGATAGTCCTGATAAATACAATAATATTAAAACACTTGTTATAGGTTTTTTTTCAGAAATCATTATGTTTGTTTTCTTTGAACATAATGCTGTCTGCCATGTGCCCTTTTTATGTACTTGTTGCTGTCTGTTAATTATTGTAAGAGAATACTGAATGAAGCTATCATGTTTTACTAATAGCTGGATGTTTTGCATGCTTTTTACTTTCCCAGCACCCTAGCATGCAACAGTAGCATATCTTTTAAGAGTTTTTCTTCTGTGTGTTTCCATAATTGTAAAGGAAGGTATCTTAAAGACAGTAAGTGGTGTGTCATGTTATTTAAAAAGAACTCAGAAGATATGCAACTCTCACATTTACTTCACACCTTCTACTACTCAGTGGTTCTTCAAAACTCCTGCTAGTCACTGGCTTTCCTACTTTTGCCTTTGTCATCATTACCTTTATCACATACTTCTCTTTTTTTTCCCTTCCATAACTTGTTATTCTCACCTATAGTCTTTTTTCAATCAGTGTTTGTCCACAGATCAAGTTACTGAAGAGCAGTATTTGAGGGTTAACTAATAGTAACAAGGCCCACTTCTGAGATAAAGTTACCCAGGTTACCAGATATGGAATTATTCATGTTTATTTGAAGTGTGACCCACTAAGGACCCTTTTTGAGGAAAGCCACAAAATACCCAGTGTGCTGCAGTACTTTCATGTTGGCTCCTTCACGTTTCTTTAATCACCAAAAAAATACATTTGTAAAGCTGCTTATTTCAGTTCCTGCACTGGCAAAAATTCTCCTTCATCCACTTTGTGTATCTCTGTCACCCTCTTAAAGTAGTATACAGTTGTCTTTGGAATTTTTAGGCTTGCAAAAATGACTTGTGAACCAGCCTTTCCTTTCTAAATTGTGCCCCCTTGTGAAGGAATACGGTGGGTCAGCAGGAAGGGACACTGCGGCATGAGAGCAGAGCAGTGTGTGGCGGCCTCAGCAGTGTGCTCGGGAACTGGTTCAAGAGGACTGTAATTAGAAATAATCCCCTTCTGTTTATATAATTTGTCTCAAAGTTTTTTTCCTGTTAATCTGCATAGCTTCTGCAGTAATATAATTGTAGTAGTTGCTTAGAGATGAGAAATTTAATGTGGGAAGAATTATTTTACTTACAGTGAGTTTACATCATGCCAGTGACCTTATTTTCTGTATTTATTAAAGCATTTTAGAAATTGCTTAATGGCTGCTATTGCAAATAAATTTTTTTCTATAAATTCATACAATACCAAGAGTCTAAGGCGGTGCTTTCAGATAAATTTAGCATTGCATCATTTCATTTGCAGTAATGTAAACACAAACTCCAGTAGGTCCACAAAATTAAACATTAAATGTATCAGATTTTATTATCTGTGTGTCTGTGATCACATTGAAATGCTTATGGAGTTTTTACAAGGAACAAATTTCCACTGACTGTTGGGAAGTAGACTTATAGGAGCTGCAGAGGTGAGGCAGCACCATGTGAAATGCAGCGACGGGATTAAGATTTGGCAACACACTTCTTTTCTCTCCAAGCTCTTAGGCAGTTTCTGTAGACGGGAACAGACTGTCATCTTGTGTTGCTGAAAGCCAACCTGCAGTTTCTGCTTGTGCTGGCTTTTTCAATTTCTATACAGTTTTGTCATTTTTCCTGCCAGTTGATGTGATATGGATATGGTGAAACACAAGGGAAAAAGGTATGGTTCATGTAATATAAAATGTTAAAAAGTTTTTCTTACTGCAGGAATAATAGGAAAGCTTTCCTTCGTCAGAAAGAAGAATGTACTGCTGGAGAAAAATATATTCTTGCTTTATTAAGCAAGATACTTCTTTCTGGAACAAGTTTCTTTTCAGTCAGTACTTACCCTGTAGATGTAAACAATTAGTAATTTTGAAAAGTCTGTGTTGTTTCCTTTTTATTTAAAATAGGCATACTGCATATGAATGTTTACTAGCTTATTGTGTTTAATTGATTGTAAAGCCACTTACAGAATTTTAGCACATAAAGTTATAAATGTCTACTTTTTTGCTTGGTATTGGTTCTAACTCTATAAATAAAGTAATATAACTAGTAATTACAGGCTTTTCTTTTTCTTACTTTATTGTTTTGATAAAATACTTGGATGCAGTTAATGAAGTCGACATTAACTCCCCCCAATGAATATCTGACTCTGTGACTTGATGAAGAAATATTGCATGTACAGCAAGGATTTATAGAAAACACTTGATATTTTTTAGTAAAGTGTATTGCAATCATAAACAAAATATAAAAGACTTGGTTTTTTGAATATGCAGTAGAATATAAATGAGAAAAATTCTGTACCCGTCACTTCACCTAGTATAATCAATAGAAAACAGTTCAGTCAAGATGCAGTCAGGATGACATTTGATTATTATGTATATTTTTATAAATGCTAAAAATACTGTTTTGTCTTACTTTCCCATCATGTGCATGTGAAGCTAAAATTACACTACCCACTAGTGATGATAGAGAATTGTTTCCTTTTCACAAACATGTGTTGTACTTTTAAATAGTCTAAAAAACTTGGAAATTGTCTAATGTTTAAATGTACTGGACTAGTCTTCCAGTAAAGCAATATGTTTCAGGAATTTAAACTATGAACAGTGCTTTTGACTTGGTGCAAGCAATTTATTTTGTAGGTTGGTTAATGAGGGATCCAAGTACCTACTTGTAAAAATAACACAATAATGTTCTTTTTTGTACATAAGCTCTGATGATTAGTAAGAATAAGTTGTGATGGTTACACTTAAGGAACACAAACTCTGTATCTTTGTGACAACTTGTCTTCTTTTCACCTAAATAGCAGGAGTTTTATCTTTCTGATACCTTTATAGTTTGGTTAGCTTTATTATGTTCAAAGCAAATGACATGGGAACATTATGACAAAGCTTTGAGGCTTTCAGTAAAGGGTCCAAATATCAATTTTTAGTTTGTGCTTCTGCAAAGTCATAAGACAAAGGGGAACTAAAAGTTGATAGATTACAAATAATGTTAAGTCATATATACTGTGATAATGTCTGTCAGCATTAGGTTGTGGGACTTACTCTCCAAGAAGCAGAATAAATGCATAGGAAGAGAAAAGTTTCTGTTTTAAAGTGATAAAAAAGGCGAGCTGTGGGATAAAGAGATATAACATTTTACTAAATGACCATATTGCTAGGTAGCATGTGAAGATGGGCTTTTGCTGATATATTACTAAGTCCAGGGTGTTAATGCCCTGTAAATGAATAAAATACATAGTTAGCCAGTCAGAAGATTAGAAAAAAGAATGACTAGACAAAATGTTGAATTACAGTCATACATTTGTCAAGCACATATTGAGGGTGTGCAGTTAGCAAAACCATTCTTAGTTTATGGAATTGTATTTGTTGCCATCTTTATTTGTTCTTACCTCTCTGTTAATTTAGAGAGGGGTCATGACTCTCAGCCAGTGTCTTTTTTGTATCAGTCATTTTAATAAACTAAACTAGTGCCCAAGCTTTATTCTTACGTTTTCATAAGCAGCTAGACCTCCATCATTGCTTCATCTTTAGTTTTCATGTGGTCTTTGATAAATACAGCTTCATAAGCAGTTTTCATTGTAGAAGAATGTGTTAGTACAGTTTGTAGAGTAACTTTTGGAATACAAAGACTCAGTTTTAAAATAGGTTTTAGAAGTACATGTCTCAGATGGAAATTACTTTTTTTCACCACAGAATTGCCCTTTTCTGTGCCAGTATTACAATAGGTTTATATATTTAATGTAGATTTGGCATTTGATGAGATTTATGTTATAAAAAGCATATGTAAACTTTACCCTCAATGGAATAGATTGTCCTTGATGTGACTCAGAAAATAGGGGCCTGGAAATTATCTCTGCTTGTTTACTCTGTACTACAGTAAAAATCCATTAGAGCTATATAATCTTTATAAAGTACTGTTTTTCTGGGGTTTTTCGTCCCTAATGTCACCTCAAGTCCTTAACATAGCACTGTTTGAACAAATCTTCCTGCTTATTCTCAGAATGATGGTGCTGTGGCAAAACTGCCCTCTAAAGATCCTAAGAATGTACTTGTCAAATTGAAAGTATTTGGGACTTCAGTAAAATGTTAAGCTACTACTAGAGTTTCATGGAAACATACAATGCTTTCAACATTTTTTCATCTTTCTATGATAACTATTTAAAACAAGAGCAAACAACCATTTTTGCTTAATAGTTAACTGAAACATCCATTACAAATTTTCCTCCCTCAAGTATGTGAATAGTTTGTTATGTACGTGAAAACTTGCTTCAGTTAATTCAAAACAAATCTGTACTCAGCTCTCCCAAAGCTGTTGAAGAGCACTGTTTCTCACTAAGGTGAAGCTTTTGAAATTTAAAGAATCCTAAATTTGGCACACGTACTTATAGGTAAATGAGTCAAAGATTTTTCAGAACTGGTGTGATAGTATGAAAGAGAATAGGAATTCCTTGTAATAGGAATCTAAGTTTTATCCTTCATTTTGAGAGGCTAAGCATACACACAGGTCACTTACGCATGTAATTCAGTATAATATAATTGCAATTTATAAAAATGATTACACTGAGCAGAGTGGCTATGAATTTTGGTAAGGAAGCTGTTGTATATACAAAGTTTAGTTGAAGCTAATGCTAAAGCAAAATAAATCTCATGGATGACTAAACTCTAGCCCCTGGGTCTGTAACAATCCCCAGAGAATAAGGAAAGTTAATTTGAAATATTTTTGTTCATCTGGTCTTAAGCCAGATGCCTTAAATTCTGAAAATCAAGCCTCCAGTGACATTCCACTCCAGTGGGAAAAGAAAGGAGAACATATACTCTGGTCCTGCAGAAACTTACTTCATCAACAATTAAAAAGTGTAATTTAAATACTGAACTAATGTGCTCTTATTCCTTCTCCCCTGTACAGTCACTCTACTTTTTCACTCATACTCATTCTCTTAAAACAAGTATATTTACTTAAAAAAGCATGTTTTAAATGTGATGAAAAAATCAGAACTTTTGAAAATTGCAAAACATTAGATTACCTATTCTGTGATTTTCAGTCAAGTTAAACTGAACTGGAAATACACTTGATGAATAAATGCCCCACGTTTAGATCTTGGAATTGGCTTCCAAAGCTCCATTTCGAGACAGCATCAATTTTAATTAATCCTAATGTTACCATCCTTTCATCATTTTAGCAGATTTGGATGATAATCAAAAACTCTTTCAGTGACAATTACTTCGGTAGATTCAGTTTTATTCCAGTATACAGTTGTCTTAATGTAAGTATGGCTATTGGTGTATGTTAGGTATCTATTATCAAAGTTGTGTCATAAAATAAAAATATGATGTGAAAATTGAATGTATGGTGTTCTACAGGACAGTTATTTAAAGGCAGCTGCTGAACACTCCAGCTGGAAACAAGAAAAACAGGAAGTTATTTCTTTAGGTTACTGCATTGTAAATTAGTTATTCACACTGTCTTCACATTTTTAGCTTTTCTACACTTTAGATACTTTCTATAGATCCAGCACAGTCTTCCTTAGCAGCTAATGACCAGGGAAGATGAATAGTGTTGAAGGTACTTGTTCTTGATTCAAGAAGCCAACATAAGTAAAATTGCTTCATTGTACCATGATGGATTATTGTGATTAGTTTTAGCCAAAATTTTTATTCTAAAAATTTACCAGATAGCCCTTTTTATTTTTATCTTTTTTGTAGGGTTGTTATTAAATGTTCATTGTGAATAGTGATGAATGAAGACTCACTTTTTATCAGTAAATTAAGATTAAACATGTAATTTAAAGACTAAGTTCGAAGTATCAATATTCTGTTGTGAGTTTGGGCAAGGAATTGGGCCTTTCCTATTTCTGGGTAATTAAAAAAAAAACCCTTGAAGTGGAAAAATGCCTCTTTATAGAACAAAGTTATTTTGTTTCATGAAATTATGTTCTGTATCCTGACCTAAAAGTCTATCAAACAATTCAGTCATGAAAACTCTGAGAATTTCCTGGCCCCTAAGTACTATCCAAAATAATCTTATAATTATTCATGTGACCCTATGAACCCAACAGCTGAAGTACAAGCAAACAAATAGGCATGGATTCAGTGTCTATAAAATTAGAAAATGAGAACTAGATTTCCTGTGCTAAGGAAAACTTGGTCTTTTATTAGCTGTATGCCATGGGTAGGATGCATAAATTTTACAGCTGTAGTCATGTGCCTACCAATCTTTTACTGTAATATCAATTACAATTGGTGATAAATGAAAATATTTAGGGATATAGCAAGGTTCTGTTGCACTTTACATTTATTTAATCCTTAGGTTTCTGACTACAGAGCTGAACTATGGACTGTTGTTGATAGATTTGGAAAGATCCACCTTTCAATGTAAGTCCAGAATGTAAAGTACAATAAAATCCCATTATGAGCCTTTTTTGATACAAATAATAATAATGATTGTATAATTACAAAGACAGTTTTATTACATGTACTTTGTGTTTGAGCCTTGGCACATTTACTCTGACCTTGAGACCTTCATAAGCAATTCTGAGCAGTTTCTCTACTTGCAGAGATGCAGCATCACACTGTGTAAAAACTGAATTAGCCAGTTCTATGACCTTTAACCCTTACCACTGGCTATCTTATGAATTTTAATGAGAGACATGGGAATGGAGCAGACTGTGTGCTTTCTGAATCAGTTATGTAAGTATACATATTAACATAATATATTTAAAGAACACATAAGGCCAGAGTTTGGCATGAGCAGCTATGGTGGACTTTGACCAATAGATGAGATTGTAGAAAGAGGGTGAGAAACCAAACATGTAAGGGGTGGTGAGACATGGTCTTCAACAGCCATAATTTTTAGGTTTTTGTGTTTGGTTCTAAGATGATCATGTTGACAGGAGATCTCTTAAGTGTTTTTTTCTGTTGTGTGTTACCCCTCAACCTTATTGTCAGTTTGTAGTTCAGGAATATGCAACTAAGCTCATCTTTCAAAGTTGTTTAAATAATCAGTTCACATGAGTGGGAATGCAGCTATTTTTAAATGTGTGAGTTCTGTGGAAGCCTTTCCTCAAATGGGAAGGATACCATTGATACTAAGGTACAAATCCATACAGATTTCTGCTTGTATCTGCTGCGTGTGTGAGGTTTTTGTTTGTTTTTTAGAGAAAATCTAGAATTGGTATTGCTCCACATATAGAATAATAGATAAAAAGAAGACGTGGGAAGGGGGCTGTTTGAGTGCTCGGTATTCGCCTATTTTGAATGCACCTATCACACGTCAGTATTTCGAAAATGAAAAATATGAATGTGATGCCTGTTTGAAACCTTCAGTGAACTAATTGAATTAATTTTTCTTTTCTACCTTTGAAGAAGGAAAGCTTTCAAGGATGTGTAAGTAGAGTTTTCAGTGGCTTTCAGAATTTCTTACCGTTTCTTACTTGCATTTGGAAGGTTCAGTGATCCATGGTAATAGTAGCACCCCGTTACAGTTTGATGTACCAAAGACCTTTCTCCTACGATGAAAGGAGGAATTTAAAATGAAAATGTTCATCTCTCTTGAATTGAAATTATTGAATCATGACCCATTTAATATTCTAACATCTAAACAGTTTGAGTGAATTATTTCAGTCTTTCTCACATCGTTTTAAGCCTAGTTAGCCTATTTTAGATAACACACTTAGCTACATTAAAACTTCTATACTGAATCAAAAATTCAACTTGCTAGTCATCTTGTTTTAAGTATTTTTTATAACACACCTGTTAAGTTTTGTATGAATGATTTTTTTTTTCATCAGTAAGGTGAATCAAAAGTAATTATTAAAAAATATTTTTGTAAAGTGGTTATGTGTGTGGTGCATATACTTTTATGTTAAAAACACAGTAGGTAATTTAACACAGTAGGATAACCCAAGAAGTTCTAGTCCACATGATCAGGTGTTCAAAGACATGACCCACTTCAGCCTAGTAAAACTAGCAGCTTTTCAGTAAAAAACCCCCCGAGCTGTGCATTAGTTAGATGGAAATACCACAGATGTTTACTTAAAAGAGTAATTTGATTTATTTAGTTACTACAACAGCATAATGTTTGTAAGTTATATTGTTGGTGAAAGTTTGGAGGAAGTAAATAAGCACTCAGGAAATAAAAAAATACTGTCTGCGTGTGGAGTTGACAACGGTAGAACAGTAAACAGCTAAAAGTTATAAGTTGCAAAGTACTAGAAAAAGATAAAATATTTAAAAAGAAGTTAGCAAGTTAACTTAGTAATAAAATAATTAATAACTCTATATTTTTTCACATACACTTTTGTACCAACAGAGATATAAATAACTGACCCAGCTGACCAGAAGGTGATATTTTTGGCCTTTTCTGGCTAAGATTACAGAGGTTTCTCTCGCTGGCAAGGGCATTGTTTCACATTGCTGAAAAGTGATGTGAAGAACTCCTATGTTGTGTTTGGTGTCATCCTTTCATTTTCTCCATAATCAACTTGATATTTCAAGTATTTATGAAAAAACTTTCAAATGACAGCTAATTAATGCCTTTTATCAGCCTCTGTTTTATGTCTTGATTCTTCTTAGTAGTTATTTGAATCTGAATTATGTTACCTGCCATGAAGAGCAGGACTTTCTGGGGGTGGAGATGCTGTGTTAAATCTGTATCCCAGTTAGATCACACTGCTTTTTCTGTCTTCTAAATCTGTGAAGTCCATCTTTCCTTTGGTAAGGGCTATTAAAATGAGTACTGTTACCTTACAGAAATAGAAGATAAGTAAGTAATAGCAACCAAGTTTTATCAAAAGTGAAAATGGTGACGTTGGAAGTTTGGACCAGCTGTTACAATTTCTGGTCATAAATCCAAGTCTCAAATTAATTTTTTTAAAAACTGCTTCATCATTTCCTGATGATAACAAATGAAAAAAATTCTCCACTAAAGACACTTGTCAGATAGCAGAACTGAACAGGGGCAGCTAATAATATTTCTGAAGAATGTTGAACTGTATTTAAGGCTTGCCTGTGCAAGATAGTTTGATTGTCATTAAATTCTGTTTCTGTTCCTTGAAATTATCTCATCCTTAACAGGATGCAATTCATAAGAAAGATTGGCTGGTGAGGTAATGCAGATTCTGTAATTGCAGCCAAAGCTGTAGAAAGTTCACAGAACATCACTTAATGAATATTAGTGTTCGGGCACATCTGTGCTTGATCGCTCTTTTGGCAGCCTTCCAGCTGCCATTGACACTGATTTCCATGTTCCCAGAGTCAACTCATCTGTTTTCTGTGTCCTCTGCTGCTCTGTGCCACGTTGCCCAGTTACAACTTACTGTGTAGAAGTGAATACTCAACAAAACTTGCTGTTGAATAAATGCGCTTTATTGCTCTGTAGCCGGTGCTGTTGTCTTGTCCTCTGTCCTGATGTTGTAAATACCAACCTCTTCCTCATTCTTGAAGAGAATACAGAAGTTGGAAAGGTTTTTGATAGCAGACATTGCAAAAAGGATATTGGCAAGACAGCTGCTGGAAGGGTATCCACAGTGGACAGGTCACCACAGTGTTTCTTCTAAATTTCTAGAACCTGAAGATCATTTGCAGAAAAGGAAATTTTCTGAGTCTCCCACAGTGACTCTGTCACTGGACGTTAGAAAAGCTACGTAAGTATGCTGGAACAAGCGTTGACTCCTATGATGAAGAGGTGCCTGAAGACCTTTATTTCTTTCCTGTGGTGTTCTTTCCTTCAGATATGTAAGGGGACTGGACAGAGTCCAGTGCACGTACCTCTTCTGCCGGTTGTATGCACCCTGCCCCAGGGAGGGCAACTTCCGTTTGAATTGGAAGATTTATTCCTACTGTAAGGAGAAAGTGGTAGTATATGCTAGGCTGTATCTTGGCATCATGTCCACTCCTCCCACCCCTCATCATTTCTTGGGCAGTGAGGGCATAAAGTATAGTGTTTGCTTTTGGTCACAGCCCGCAGTTGCAAATGATGCAGTGTGCTGCTGCAGCAAACAAACCTTGCTGGTTTTGCATTCTCGAAGCATTTCCTGGTCTTCTTCTTTATAGTGTCCCAGACAAAAGATGAACAACACCTGTGAACAACACCACCCTGAACATGCCTTAGAGTAAATAGCACATTTGTCAAGTAGTGGGTGAAACTGTAGTGGTACTTATTACTGTGTGTATGTATTTTGAGGAACGCTTTCTCCCTGCCCCTGCCCCCCCACTCCCCAAGACAACACTGTATTCCTCATATCTTATGAAGTATACTTCGGATTATACCATGGCACTGTATCCTCTTATTTTGCAGGCAGTTTTTTAAAATACAGAACAGTGTTTCAGCAGTCTAGGGATATTTTAAGGAATTTTTCCATTACAAAAAGTAGCATCTCAGCAGGCAAGTTGTTACGTTCAAGCACCATATGAAAATACATAGCGAGCAAAATACGAGCACATTGAGATATAGAGAACACTGGTAAGCCCTGACATTCTTTCAGTTTTTGCTGAATTGCATGTATTTCACCGTGAATGTGTGTTTATAGCTCCAGCTTTCTTGCTGGTAAGTTGTCAAAACAGCCCTTTACTGCTATTTCTTGAGCACAAATGCAAACCTGCACCAAATGGCTGTATTTCAGCAAAATCTTCAGGTGGTGGTAGTTCTTTTTCTCCTGTTGGTAAAGCTGCAGGCAGGCCAGGTGGCAAGTGCCATTGCTGAATCTACTGTCAGTTCTGCTGGGGGGGCAGTTGTTGGCTTGCAAAGCCACCTGAAGGGTGACATTCAAATACATCTCCAAAAGATGTTGATTATGAAGAAAGGCATCATAATATGTAACCCTTTATTTGATTGTATTTTATTTTATTTTAATCTGAGATGGCTGTTCATACTTTGAGAATGTTTCCTGTTAGCCAAAAAAGTCTGATCATGAGATGCTGGGAGAGGATCTGTGGGAATTTGTGAGTTTGATTCCAGCTTGCAAAACTGCCAGATAGTTGTTTTCATGTTTGCAGGGAGAAACTGCAATAGAGTGTCATGACAAACAAAAGATCAGAGAAGCTTGGGAGAGGTAGTTGTCCTGGTTCCAGGTATGGTAGAGTTTTCTTCTTAGTATCTGTTACAGTGCTCTGTTTTGGATTTGGAATGAGAATGGTATTTCATCTCCTGCTGGGCTGCACCATCATCAGTCTCTTACAAATTTCAGTGGTGCTACAATTTAGAAAAGCTTGCAGTTGACTATTTGTATTCATCCACTTCATCTGGAATAATAAATTAGGAATGGAATTTAATTGACCACGGGTTTTATCATAAACCTTGCCCTACTTGTTCTTGTGAAATACCAGAACTCAGTAAGACACATAGCCAAAAATTTCATCAGCTCTCCTGGTGTGTGCTTCTTTGGTTACAGGCTGCTGAGTACCACCAAGAAGATAATGTTCTAGCAGTCTAAATGTCTGGCTTTTGTACTCCAAACACTGAAAAACACTTACCAAAATGTCCAGTTTCTTGAAAGGATTTCTGAAGACCTCACCTATTTGATTCCTAAAGTGAACAAGACTTGCCAATGAACAGAACTAAGAAATAGTCCTGATAGAGCAGACCTTTCAGCTGTTCACAGCATCCTCTTTGTCAAACACAGTAATATCCCTTGGTTTTGAACGGCCTGCACAACTGTTTGAGGTATGGGTTCTGGCATGTACTCTTGAGAATGTCACATAAACAGTAAGAAGAAAGACAAACATATACACGATTCTAGGGATAACAAATAAATGCAAGTGTTTAATGTATTTCAGTTCTTATAATTGATACATAATCAGAAATTGTTACAAGAGATTTGTATTTTAGAAAGACCTTGAATTAAAGATTTGTACTATAGCAATGATCTTGAAATGTCATGAACTAATCAGTGTGGGTATGGTCATAACCTGAATGAGATAAAGCTGAGAAAATCCAGTGTACTTCAGAAAATTAAGTACTTTTTTTTTTTTACTCTTTTTTACATTTGTACTAATAAATGCTCCAAAGTGTTATGCTGGAGTACCATTTTGGAAGACGTAAAACTGAAGTATTGACCCACTGTGCATTAATGCCTCATTCTCCAAAGTTCAGCTTGCACATTACTTTCTTTCTGCCAAAAGTGGTGTTTTTTCATAGTAGACTGTGCTTGTATTCCATGCTATAGATATCTGAATTAAATGGTAGAATAAATACATGTAAAAGCAGTTGGAATGGTCCTTGGTCATGACTTTCAAGAGATCACTGTTAGTTTCATTTGATCAATATTAGTAAGGGTTTTCTTCTGAAAAACCTGCAGGGCCAAAATGAAAAATCACCATCAGAGTTTCCTCATTTTAATGTAATTTTTCTTGGAACAGAACAAATTTGAAAAGAGCAGCATTTCCTGTGATGTTAATTGTGTTTAGGCTTGTATGTTCTGTAAAACCTTTGTGTTTTCAAAGGAGATATTTAAATGATCTTCAACACATACTGTCCTGAGAGTTATTACTTGTTACTATACCATTCTGGCTTACAGGCATTTAAAATCGCTTTAAAAGTGTGCAACAAATGAAGGCAGGCTGCTATCAGCAGCCCTCCATCATAGAAACGCTCTATAGGTGAACAGCCAGGAAATCAGACTGAAATATGTTGTACCAACTGAGCACATGTACACACCTCCTACATTTCAGTATTTCATCTTGATCATTCAGGATATCTTGATAGATGTGTTTAGAGAGAGTTTGGACAGATGCAGTGAAGTATTAAAACCCCATTACACCCTATTTTCTCATATTTTTACAGTGTAGTAGCAATAAGCGTAATTTTTCATAAGTATTCTTTGCAATCAAATTCTTGGGTACACATATTCTTTGTTATTTTAACAAAGTGAGAGAAATTAAACTTGCTTCCTAATAATGGGACATTTTTGGTTTGTTTGTAATTCTAGGTTCTGGGTTTCATAAGCATAGTAAGCTGCTAAATGTTTGGCAATATGATAACATGCCTCCAAATTCTAAGCTAAATGCCTGAGGCAGAAAAAATATGAAAAGAGAAACAAAAAAAGACTACAGTAAGAGATACATGTAAGTTTAAGTAAGAAATCACAATTATTTCTTATGAACTGCTATATCTGATATTTCCATTACAGCAGCACCCATGAACTCCAGCTTCATTTTGGGGGAATATCTGTCATAAACTGGGCAATAAATCGCTGCAGTGTTTAGGTTTCCGCCATTTCTACACAGTAAACCTATAGTAATGTCGTGGAGAAAAGGACATATTGCAATTTGCAATTGCGTGATGATTAAAGAGAAAAAAAGATTGCAAGAGGAAAATACGGAATAGTTTCAAGGCTAGCATAAGTTCCTTGTTCTTATAGTTATTTTTAAAGATATTTTTAATATCCTGGTAAAATATGTCTGTTGTCACTGTAAGAAAGTTTTATTGCCTGAAGGTTATCAATAAGTTAACTTGCAGATACCATTTTAAGTTACTTGAAGCAAAACTGAGGGGGTTTTTAAAGTAAAGTTTTGATGATTTATTGCATACATTATTAAGAGCTGAAAAAATCTATTTTGTTTCCATGTATTTTCCAAATATGGACTTGGTTGTAAAGCTACAAGGATGGAATTTTGCCTGATTTTAATCTTTATTTTAATGCTAATTTTCATTTTTGAGTTGGAGGACATTTTTCTCCTGTAGAAATCAGAAATATTGTATGTTGCAAGTAATTTTTATTTTCCTTTTACTTACTATTAAAATCTCCTTCAAAAATAGAAGAAAGTAAAAATCTGTTGAAGCCATAGTATACTTAGATTGAATTACTGGTATACTAGTATATGTAGTTTCCTGTTTCATCTCGTTTCTTATTTTAAAAGTGTTGTGCACTCATTACAGAATGTTTCATATCGCAACACTTTTAGATTCAGATGCTGTCCTGAGTTTCTTGTGAGTTACTGCTTTATATGCAGTAGGTGAGACATGGCAACATCAGACTGCAGATGGTTTTGAAATCTTTGATATGTAAGGCAAAAGTGAGACTTTGTTTTTTGATGAGTAGCTGTCAATTTAGTGCTGCATTTTCCTCTTTTTGGTTCACATTCATTTTTAATTACATTAATCCTTCTTTGGTAGTGATATGGATCAATAGGATCTGGAGTCTGCAAGGATGAACTATAAACCCTGACTTGGAATAAACTTCTTTGTCGCCGAGGCAGGATTAAGTTTCCCCAGTTGTCTGGTGCAATCTCTCTGAAAGGTGGTTTCCCCTATCAGTTACCTGAGAGATTTGTGGCTATTCTGGTTGTTTCAGTTCTTTTACAGGGGCTGATAAGTATTCACATTGTAAGTCTGTATTTTTTCGTAACCTCATCTGTGTGCAGCAGAGGTAACACGCTCAGAACTTTAACACATCAAAACAAAATTTGAAAATGTTATGTGACATGCAGAGTCTTTGGAGACAGCTAGTGCCCTGAAGTCTACTTTACACAGAAGAGATTAACACCATTATTCTATGTATAATCTCTCCAGCAAAACACTGTCGCCTATTTCTGTCAACAAATGGTTTCTTTGCTTTGGCAGCTGAAAGAAATTTTAGTTGTGTAGGCAAGAGAACATGCCTTTATAAGTTGCAGAACCCAATTTTAAAAATATTTTGGATGGTAACTGCAGTTTTGAGAAGTTAAATTATATTCATTAACTAAATATTTTTTTAAACAAGCTAAAAAGACTAATTATGTCTGCTGTGTGTGACACACTCATAGTCCAAAGGTTTACTATTTCACAGTACACCTTTTGGAAAGGTACTTGCAGACAGTTAGCTAAATAAAAGGTCTACACACATCCCATCCAGGTAAGGCACGCTTTAATAACACATTTTCTTTCTGAACTAAGGTGGAGATGTGTCTGTACTGGCAGTCTAAAAGTCCATAAAACTGCCAGATAGCAAAGAAAAGAAGATAAAGATGCAGGTGCAATATTTCTAGAAACCTCAGACCAAAAAAATTTTGGAAAATTTGCAGAGAGAGGGGAAAAAAGATGCCACAGCATTTCATGGTGTAGTGCATCGTAGAAGCTCTCTTTTAATGGAATAGACATATATAGCCATAGTCAACATGTGAAAGTTTCTTTTTTTATGTTAATAAATATGTCAGTGTTTTTTCAAATCATTGAATTACATTACTAGTTAATGAATTATTATACTTTTAATATAAAATTTTACTGTTTTTCCCCAAACATGGTTAATACAAAAATTAAAGCTAAGATAACAAATATGTACTTAATATATTGGATTGTATTTGATTTTCTGCAATTTGTTTATGCAGATGAAAGAACTACATCATTGTTCACCTCTTCTGTTAGTGGAGGGTCAGATCCCTCATGGGAGCAAGGATTTTGATCCCTCCTCACTTACGTGGCAGGGTAAATGCCAGTCTTAGGGCAGAAGTGGATGGGTGTGAGATCCCTGTATCGGGAGCCGCTTCCCCGCTTGGATCCGTGGCTGGGCACGTGTGTGTCCTGTGGGCAGGGTGCCGGTGCCCCTGACATGTGGCTTGCACAGACTGTGCAAACAGTTTCTTATCGTTTGACTGAGCACATGTGTGCTTGCTTTGTAGGACTAGCTGCAGTTTCTGCCGTGTTGATGGATAGCTGTATTTTGTTTGTATGTGGGAAAGGGTGGCAACAAGAAACAAGGCATTAATTGAAAAAAACTGTCACGAAGCCATCAGCTTATTTCTTCTGCACATCTAAGACTGGTGGGGAACAACCTCATGAAAATCTTCTCAGCACCTGTCCTGGTGACAGTTATACTGACCTTTCCCTGCGTTAATTTTTAGTTTGGTAGTTTACGCTTTGGAATTACGAAGCACAGATCACTGAAACAAATTATTAATGTTAATCAGTAAGTCAACATACAAGAATGCAAAGAATCAAGTCTCCCCTTGTATACTAAATGAAGAGGTTTCTTCCAGATTCTTTCTTTGATCATTAGACTCTTTAAATAAGCAAACATTACTTAGTTGCTAAGCCACAGACTGAAGTTCATTAGTGTGTTATCACAAATATTGGAAAAAGAGTACTAAACCAATATAAGATAGAGGACCTGTGGGTAGGCTGGAAGTAATGCAATAAACGTGACACCAGAACATTTTGAAAGAAGGTTCAGAGTGATTAAAACCCATTTCTGTTTGCAAAACCCCACCCACTCAGCAAGAAAAAGTGCCAGCCCTGAGTGGATCTGTTTTTTCTGCTGCTGATATCTCTTAAGATTTTCTGGAAGTACAATAGATTTAATAGTATTATAAACGACTTTGTGGATGTTCTGTATTTTAAATGTTGATGCGGTATATTGATGTGAGGTTTTTTTACTGTAATGGTTATCCTTAGAATAGAATGCTTTTAACCATAGATTGAAAGCCAGAATGACATCTTACTTAAATATCCTGTTTGGGAGCCTGACCCAAAATCCTAACAAACCAGTTTTGGATAAGTAGATATTGCAGATTGTTGAACTTCACAAGAAATTGTGGTCATTTGGAATTGTTTTCTATTCAGTGTGTTATCCTAAGCAAATGAACTAACAGCCCATGCTTTTGCATTCTCCACAGATCTTCAGTACAGTGAGAGAAGAAGAGGAAGGAGCAGAAGATATTTTTGAATATATTCCTCATCTTCTGAGAAAGCTTCCATCATTTGTTACAGACCATATATGCAAAGGAGATGGTTTTTATGTAAAACCATGTGTAACAGGTGCTTACTGTCAATATCGTGCCACTTTACAGAGGACTGCACTCTCTAACTATATAACTGGTGCTTTACTAGAAGCAACTACATCATTAGGAGCAAGAAGTGGTCTTTTAAATATCTTCGGAGGCTCAACTGGAAGAACAATGCTTAAAGGTAATGAAGATTTTTTTTTTATCTCTGTCCACTTTAATTATAGGATGAGTTGCAAAATTATTAATACTATATAGTATTCTGTAGTTTATATACTCATCTATGAAGTTAACAGAGAAAAAAGGTTTTCATGATTTCAGATATTTTCCTTTGCAATCATTGATGTGTCATAATATTAGCTATCTTAGTTTAATAAAGTAAAAATGCAGTTAAACTGAAGAGTCATATTACAAAACAAACACCTTTTCAGGTTTTTTTCTTGTTGGACTCTTTTCTTCCTGCATCCAAATTTAGTGCCTAAGCCGTTGTTTTTAGGATATTCCTGTGTGTAGTATGTCTCATTTACCAAGTGCTCTTGCTCATGCACTGGCTTGGTTTGGAATTGGAGAAAGGATTGTATGCTCTACTTGGTTATTATTGTTGTCTTTATACAAGTACCTATCAGCATAGCACTGTGTTGTGAAGTATGTACACTTCATTTCTGATTCATTGTTGATCTTCTCCCGGGTCTGTCATCTTTCTAGTATTGGATCATTTCAAATAACGTGAGTATTGTCTGTATGGAAAATGCCTGTTGGAAAATGGATGCTGCATACTAAACTTCCATGCTGATCATCTTCGTATGTAATAAGAATATCCTTAATGTGATTTAGTTTAGTCAGTTTTGGAAGTTAAATGAAGCCTTCTTGGTACAAATTCTATGCTTTAAAAGATGGTTTTGTATAGAATAGTACCTACATAATCAATTAATTTTTAATTAATGCCTAGAATATTTCATAAGTTACTCAAGCATTTGGAGATTTATCATCGTCTGATAAACCATAACTAAAGGATGTAGTATCTCAGTCATACCATGGTAGAAGTGATGCATGTAGATATTATGGCTTGCCCAAAATTTTACAGAAATATGACAAAATAAGTGCAAAATCAGCGTGGTTCCTTAACTAATGCAGATACTGGCTTCATTTTTACAGTCAAATAAAGGTATAGTTTATGCTCAGATATGGCTGTCTTACTTTTATCCCAAAGAGTGGCCCTTTCTTGTTTTAATTTTAGTTTCTCTCTAGGTGAATCAAAGGGCAGAGAGAGGCACTGAAATATCTAAGAATAACAGGTACAGATGGCAAACTTGTAGCATCTGAATGAATTTCAGTAGTACCTTGAGCAACATTGCTAAGCTTCATATACCCTCACTGTCTGTGAGAGACATATATGTATGTACAGTATAGTGTCCTATTTTGGTAGGGTTTTTCTTTTTATTTTGTTTGGTTTTTATTTGTTCTGGGGAGATGAGTGCTTTAGAAAAACGAACAGGGACATTCCTGCAGCAGCTCGGAAAGTGAGGTGAAAAGAACTGAGACGTGTGCTTCGGAACTGAGTTCTGAAACTGGAAGCAGCAGTAATAGTTAGGCTTACTGAGCTGCTGATACGGCTTTATCTTTTTATGGAGCTTGAGCTAGCGAGTGCACATGTGTGCTCTGTGTACTCTATGTACCAGCACACTTTGCACTAGTTTGGAGATATCTGTGCTGACAGTATTACGTGGTGTATGTTGTTGGATTCTGAGCCAAAGGATGTAAGACATTAAAAAAAAAGCCAGGATTTTGAACTCAGTTTTTGATTCCACTGATAGCCTGCGTAGATAGTAGAGACTGGATTTACTGTAGTGGTCTAGGCATGATTTACTCCACTGGTCTCTGGTGAGGAAGAGATGTGCTACAGCTTTAGGATATTGAAGTTTTCTGGATGTGGAAGCTTCCTGTTCAGTTATATTGTGGTGATGTAGTATATCTGAGAAATGACAGAGTCCTCTCTAAAAACATTTGTGGAGTGTTTCCTGGTGATGTGGCTGAGTCATTTGCATTAGCAAGGAACCCAACCGTATTCTGAATTCAGAGCTGTGGTCATTATTCATGGGTGTGTACCTTTTGAGAAATTGTCCTGTCCATACAGATTGATAAGAAGGTTATTTTCATCTGTCCAGCATGTCCTCCCTATGGCTGGATTTAACCTCAGTAAGCTAATCTCATCTAAACCTGAGAAATTGTGATTTGCATCAATAAGAACTCTGTCATCAAATGCAATGGAGGATTTATCACAGGATGCAGAATGTCATGGGAACACTTCAGTCAGTAGTTGTTTGGAGGCATTGAAAAGGGAATATATTGATCCTGTTGTGCTTTAATAGTTGCTGTGGTTTAACCCTGGTAGATAGCACCATGCTGCCACTCACTCCCCTACAATGGGATGGGAAGAGAATTAGAAGGGTAACAGTGCAAAAATTCATTGAAAAATTCAGTTGAAGAGAGTTTAATACGTAAAGTAAAAGCTGTGTGCGCAAGCAAAGCAAAATAAAGAATTAATTCACTACCTGCAGTCAGCAGGCAGGTGCTTAGCCCTTTCCATGAACACAGGGCTCTGTCACATACAATGACTTCTTGGAAAGACAGGCATTGTAACTCCAAATTGGTTGTCAGCTAAAGAGTAAATATTACTGCACTTCAAGTGATTTTTCAAGACAGTTTTTAAAAAGCTTCCAAAGCAGAAGTAAATTTGTTAATTAGAACCAGTTTATATCATCAAGTCTTGAAAAGATCTCAAGGGCTGTTGAATTTGTGTTTGGAGAACCTTTTCTGGACTAGACAGCATTCCACTACTTTTCTTTCAAAATGTTTGCAATTTTTGGAGACAAAGTTTAGCACTCTCTTGCACAGTCTATTTAAAGAGGAGCCCATTACTTTAATGGGGAGTGCCTTCATGATTAAAAAGGAAGTCTTCTTGAAAACTTTATACTCTCTTTAGTTAGGGCTTTTATGTAATATCTGCCCTGGAAATAGGGATCCTGCAAACAGCAAGTCCCTAATACTGGGATAGCCTCCCGGGTTTGTGTCTCCCTAGCACTAAGCACTTAGTGAGTTCTTTGTGTTCAGTCCTTCAGGGGTTACTTAGTGACCTGAGCAATGAACCTTGCAGTCACAAGCAGTCCAACTCCAGGGAGTACTGTTCTAAGGTTTTGCTTGGTAGCTAAGGACCTTAAATGCTCTGAGTCCCCAGGGCTAGGATGGTTTTGTGGGCAGATCAGACAGTGTTGTTAGTTCCACAGAAGGCTTCCAAACATACCAGACCTCCTAAGCCAGAATTCCCAGTCACGTGGATCTGAGACTGGGAGTTTTCAAAAACTCATGTAGGGCCTGTTGTGTAGGAGAGTCATGTCTTGGGCCTGGAGCAGGGAGCCTGCAAGCCCTGCTCTCAGATAGCTCACAGAGCTGTCAGGCTCCCGACTGAGGGGCTGCAACTCTGGTCCCGGTAGCGCAGGGACAGTCTGAGAGTGGACTCCGGGAACCACAGATGCCTGGAGTTCCCACAGCTGGTCAATGACATTCACATCCTTGTCAGCATCTTTGTTGCTACAGAGAGCATAATTTTCACATATGAACACTGAAGACATTTATCCTGCACTGTTTTAGTACCTCTGTATGTAACTCAGAGTTTTTGGTTACTAAAAAGTTTTGAGAGTGTCTTTCAATGCGATTTGGATTGAAGCCCGTTTTTTTTCCTGTAGAAAGGAAATCCTGCTTCTCAGCCTGTTCTGTGTCTTACAAATTGATTGTTACAGAAGTTTGCTCATAGTTGTGAATGGGCCAGAACTTTCACTGGAATCATATTTGAAGGGCCAGTCATTGTCACAGTTCATATGGTGTTGACATTTTTATGCAGAAAGTGAAAAAAAGTTTTGTGTCTTTCTTAAAGAAGGAACTAGAGTATGTGAAAATGTTTGTACTTTGCATTTGATGGAGTTATCATTTGAATGAAACTTGTACTCTTCCCTCCACTCCAATTTAATTCAGTTTGTAATCTAAGATAAGGGGAAGGAAAGTAGAAAGAGGTATCTGAAGATGGAGCAGACTGCAACCATTTTGTATCAGTGTTCTTTCACTTTAACATCTTCTAGAATTGATGAGTCTGATGCCACTCTCTGTGATATAAATCAGACTACATCTTCCAGAGAAAGCTCGACAGGACTTGTTAAACAGACAATAGAAAATGTTCTTGGTTTTGACCAAGAACATAAGGAAACGAATTTGTCATGAATGTGGAGGCAGACTGCATTGATCTTAAACAAACCTACTTCATTCATCCCACAGAATTTAGTGATTACCCTTTATCTGTAATCAGACTTTTCCATCTGCAAGACTTCACAGCAAACAGTGCCCAAGTCTCTGTGGCTTTTCCCACTGCTATTTCTTGTACCCTTTGCACAAAGTGTATTGTTACAATATTGTTAAAATTCCAGGATCCCTGAAGTTCGGGCAGTTGTCTGATAGCTATTTGTTGGTGTAATGGGTGATAACAAGCTTGATGTACATAGATTTAGAAAGGCCAGCATGATTTAGCTGGTGTGTGTGTTTGGGCCTAAAGGTTAAGACCATCTAGAATGAGGGCTAAAGCCAAATGAGCTGACATTAAGACCTGAAAAGACAAAATGTGTCTTAGGCTGAGAACCTGTGGTAAGAAGAAGAGTCAGGCAATGCACTGTAGGAGAGGAAATCAAATGCTGGAGATAGGTCAGACTGTATGTAGATAATGTGGCCTGAGGCAAGGATGTGAGTCAGGAAAGAAGGATTTCATGCCTGCTGTGTTGCCTCCAGGATGTAGGTCAGGAAGATCAGGAACAAGTGCAGGTCATCTGGTTGGGAAGAGAAAGAGTGACATGGCAGGAAGCACAGATCAAGGCTGAGATGTCAGGAAGAAGGAGAAGGATTTTGGAGGACAGCTGTAAGTCTAGGGACACGTGGGACCGTCTGGAGCTGGCTACAATGATTGTCCCTGCAAATTGACAGAAGGGAAAGATCACTGAGGTCAGTCTCCTGGGCCTGTCACCCTCTGGCCAGGCCTAGTTGCAGCCAGATTGGTCACACCAAGGGTAGTGGGACAAAGACTTAGGGAGGATCCTTGACAACATTAATTTAACAAAAACTTCCTTTCATCCGACATGTTTAATACGTTATAGGCACAAAGATTTAAGTTCTGCCAGCATAGCTTGTCTTGCCCTTAGTCGTCTTTCCAGGTTCAGTTAGGTGTATTACTGCAAGATAGACATATAATTGAACCAGGCAGTAGATTGAAGTTAAACAGTGTAAGTAATCTAAATAAAAAAAATTAATGTATTTTCATCTGTAAAATTTCGCATTTGTATATAATAGGTATCATACTCAAGGTACATATCTGTATGGATCTGGATATCCTAACCTGTGTACAGGGCTAAGCCATTAAGAAACTGAACTGTTTCAGATGATTTTATATAGATTTTGTTTCCAATAATACTGTGTGACAGTTTTGGTACTGATGATCTTTTAACCTGTGTATCTGAGTCTCAGCTTACAGCAATATTTTTGTTGGGAGTCTGTAGCTGTTATTTCTACCACAAGAAAATAGAGCAGTTTAAATACACAGAATGAGTCTGTGTTGTTTATTGTGAGGAAGGTAATAAAGGACATGCTAATATCTGGATGAAGGCCGAGAGAGCAGAAGTTTGTGCAAAATGATGTTAGTTTTAAAATCAAATTTATTATTTTTTAGATGACAGCTCTTCTGAAAAAAAAGAAATGGGATTCTGAGTGCAGATAGTTAATCCCTAAACTGCTTATTATTGTTTATTATTTCAAAGGTCTGAACATTTGTTTGAATGGACCTTGTAAAAGTAGTGTCCATGGGAACTTTTAAAGTGTAGAATGGAACTTTTTCAGTATGTTTATGTTAGCATGTCAATCATGAGCGAAAAACCCCAAGGACTCAAGCATCAAGATGACTCAAAAGTCATGTCTTGAAGTTTTGGTTTTAGGAAGCAAACTAGGAGAGAAAATCAAGTTTTGTAGGATAATGCTGTTTTATTTCTCTCCAGACACATTTTTTTTTGGTTAAATTCTGAGAAATACTGTACAGTTTACTTAGCAGAATCAAAGACATTCAGAATTTTTCTTTGGGTTTTCAGATACTTGCTTTTATAACTAGTGAAAAATACTTTAGTATTGACCCTATAATGATGAGAAATGTTTAATTTGATGGTTTATTTTGTGTCTTTGTAGTGAGATAGCATTAATAAAATTGATATTTATAAATAAAATTAATTTTAAAGTTTTCTATTGCATCTCCGTGGGCATCCTTACACTATCATATTTAACATGAATTTTTTTAAAATCTAAGTGTCCTAGTTTCCAGCTGGAAGTTGGAAGCAACACTGAATTGTCGTTCTTCTCATTAAGAAAGAATATGCTTGTGTTGTCAATGAAAAAATAATGGTGTGTTGGCCAGGTCCCATGGTCATTCCTTCACTAGAGATTTTTCAGACAAGACGTATATTCACCGTATAAACAAAGTTTCTCTGAGTGTACTGCTCGCATTCCAGTTCTGCACAGACATCTCTCTCAGACTTCCTGGGGAAATGGAGAAAGCTTTCTTGTGGCAGCATATTGGTTTTCAGTCTTGTGTACTCTAGCAAATTTCATAACTAACTTTTAGTGATGTAGTCCTGCTGCTTGTAAAAGTGATGTAAACTGTGTGTAGACAAGGGTAAAGTTAGAATGAAGAAAAGAAGTGATAAAAATGCCAGAGCCAGATGACTGTGGGATGAAGGCAGGGATTTGGTATCTACTTACTTTCTGAACATAGATGCAATCTGAGGGCTGTGCTGTCTTTTTAATCCCCCCTATTGGTAATTTCTTCATGGTTAATCACATTTCTGGAAGCTTCATGGAGGTTTTCCGTTACTTTGCCTCTCAAAGTAACTTTTTTGCATGGTTGCCTAAATCATAGCCCTTTGTCCCATTAAAGCTAATGCTATTGCCTTTTACTAGAGTCGTTAGTGCAGAGAGCATAATAGCTGTAAAGGCAGGGCATTTGCTAATAAAGAAGCCCACGATGTGTTTTTTGTAATGCTTCAGATGAAGTTTCCTAAAACAAAAGTAATTCCGTTTATTACTTTTGGCCTGTTTAAACAACATTGATATAAATATAACTTGTACGAAAGCCTGAGTGTAGGGTAACTTATTTCTTAATATATTAAAAGACAAAAATCCAGCAGAATTAAAATCACTCTTGTTTATAACTCTGCTGTCAAAATCAAATGCTTTTAGTCTTAGCAGGATGTATGCTCATCCTTAATTTCTAAACTTCCTTCCATTTGAATCCTAGTGTTTCAGCTTTTATCTGGGGAGGTGGGAAACCTGACCTTTCAGTGAGCCAGCCAAATGCATGTCTTCTTCATGGCTTACACAAGGCATGTCAGTTATGCCTTTTGCCACAGTTTGTAGCTTTAAACTGAGCAGCTGTCGCCTGACTGTTAGTTTGGACAAGTGCAGTGTGCAGACTTTTTCTGGTACTGGAAGTACCTGCTCTTCTGGCATTTTAGGAGGATTCAATGGAAGGCACGTTTGCTGGTAAGACTTGCCCTTCTGTGGCCCGTAGTACACAGTTTTGATTATACGCAGGGAGTTAAATCAAAGTGGTAGTTTTATTTCCAGAGAAGTAAATTGGGTGACGGTTTTCTAATCTAGTGTTAGCTCTATAATGGCTGCATTTAATAATAGTGCTTTAAGGACACAAAACTGGTTTTAGGTGGAAAATGAAGTAAGGATTTGATATAAGCAATATGAAATAATGTTGTAACTGTGTATTTTGTATTTCAGCTTGTTTGAAATGGAATGCAATATTTCAAGTAGTTTAGGCAAAATACTTTGCGTTTATTCGGTTCACATTGCAAATATTTCAATATTAAATTATGTTGTGGGACATTCCTTTGCTTCTTATTCTACAAAAAAGAAGTGTCTGTTACAAAATTGCTGGACAAAATATGAATTTCAGTACTTTTTAAGGTACTAGAACAAGGTAAAAGTATTTTTTCCTAAACTGTATAAATTACTCAAACGTTACAAGTTAGTAATATGTGTTTGAATGTAAATGCACTGCTGCTTTTTTCTTTAGTGAGCTTTTCTCCCTGGATCTTCAGTATACAAGTTTATAACTTGCAACCAGTTTCTGTTTTGTGGTTGCTTAAGGGAGTTTACTTTTTTGTCCTTTCTGAATATGAATGCGCAGCAGCATGTGAAAGCAATGCTTTGCTACTAACTGGTCATAAAGAGACACCTCTATTTGCATGTTTTTTTAAAGTGGCATCTCTAACTTTAATGAAGATTCATAATATTTTACTCTGTGAAAGGAATGTCTTTTATATGCTAACCCTCCCATTTCCCTAATCTGGCTGTTAGCTAAAGGCTATGACAAACATTCACCATTCAAAGTGATAGTACCCCATTGCAATAGGAAAGTTGTCCTGGTTGTCAACACTGTTATTTTCACCTCAGTGATTTAGACAGCACAGAAAAAAAATGCCCTGATATCAAGTGTATCTGTATTAATTGCAGAACAATGGTGTTTTTGATGTCTTTATTCAGTCGGTGATAGCAAATCTGAGATACCTGGAAGTCGTACTAGAAAAGCAGTGAAAATTATTACAGTTAATTTCAACCCAGACCCTGCCTTTTGGCTGTTTTATAATGTTTTTAGCTTTGATTTGAGGCAGAATGGTGTAAGCATTTTTCTAAAAATTAAGCTGATACGGCGGTTTTCTTAGGGCATAATTGGTTTAGCTTTTATTTCAGGGGCTTCATATTGGCATAGTTTTCGAATGTTTAAGTATTTGCTTTTGAAATACTAGTTATGTATATAAAAGCATTGCTACATATTTAAGTAATTCTGAAATGAGTAATTTGCCAGGAAGATTTATCAAGCGCATATTGAAAATGTTTCAAAGCAACAATAGAAGAAGTAGGATACAATTTGATGCTAAAAGTACCTTTAATTTTTTTCTTGAGCTTAATTTTAAGGGCTTTGTACAATTGTACAGTAATTACATATTTTTGTCTACATTTCCCACGGACTTAGTGCGACAGATTCATGCACATTTTCAGCTTTCTTTGTAAAGTTTTGAGATCTTCTAGAAAAGGGATCAATCTGATGCTGCTGCATTAGGTCTCCTCTCTTCACCCCCATCCACGGGCAGGAGTGGTGTCTTCTGAGAGCATTTTTCTTTGAGATGGGAAAAATAATTCTCAATCTGGAAAAGCTATTGCTTCAAATGCCTTTTATTATGTTACTGTTAGCTTTAGACAAGATTTGATCTGGAGTTGTTCACCTGTATTTACTTGTTCAAAATTAGATTATAAAGCTCTGCAGAGAAATAGAGGAAAATGGTCCTGTGCAGGGCCAGGATTTGGACTGGATGATCCTTGTGGTCCTTTCCAGCTCAGCATGTTCTGTGATTCTGTGAAAAATTTCTTTAACATGGACATTTCCTTTTAAAAGCAGAGTAGTTATTGAAGTATCATAAATGTGTGTAATTTATTCTAAAAATTCTTACATGCTTTTTTGAAATAAATTGCTCTTCTTAGGAGTTTCTAGAAGTTTCAAATTGAAATTCAGAAGAATTCAGGTTTGAAACATCGTTAATCTTTGAGACTTGATTCTGAAAATGGCTATACCTAAAAAGAATGCTTTTGCCATATTTGCTGAGAAGAGGTAGTTCTGGTTTTGTGTTGGTGTAGGTACTTGGCTGATAAAATGTAATTAACATTTTAAACTTATTTGTGGTATCATGCTTTCAAGCACCATGAGGTAGTTTGCTTGTTATTTAAGTTAAAGTGCTTTCAGTTTGAAAAAAAAATGAACCTTAAAAGCAGAATTTTATTCTAGGCTTTAGGTCTTCATAATGTGCAGTTTTGTAATTGCCGTGAAGTAGAAAGAATCCAGTTAAATCTTATAATTCATGTCTACCTCATAGGTACAGGATTTGTGAATATAAAACCTCCTAATAGCTACTAGCAAACCTTTTAAATATGCACTGAACACAAAAAAAAAGAAGAGGTGCTACTTCAGGTACTAGTTGTCTTGAAGATGGTGGTAGGATTTGCATACAAGTTTAGTGTTTGGGAGAAAAATCTTCAGGTATTTTCCATAACCATATATAGAATGAATTGCTCTAAAAAAGACATCAAGGACAAACAAAAATATATTTAGAATTCTTATTTGCAAAGATAGAACTGTGTCAGTAACTAGGATTTCTGTTTGCTTCCAAACCCCCCAAATATTATACTTCCTTTTGTTCAAAAGAAACAGACAGATCCTTCAAAAACCAAAAATTTTTTTGAACATCAGATATTGGAAAATATTTCAGAAAGCTTGAGAGGAAAAGAAAAGGTTTAGTGATTGCATGGATGATGGTACATCAAATTTGAAAACAGGAGGGCAGTAACAGCATGTTGTTTGGTAAAGTAAGAAAGCTCATAGAATTGCAAAGCGAAATGTCAGTGGAGAGCTTTAGTTGGTCTGACATCCTTCTAAGTTGTCTCAGTTCTAAGCTCAGTAGTTGAAAGGCAACTGTGCTACTGTACAGCCTTCAGAAGAAGACTAAGAACTATCATCCATATGCACAGCTTGTCCCAGTCACTGACACTCCAAGACAAAGAAGAGTGGCACTTCGAGTTTGAGTTTGTCTGTCGTCAAGGACCAACCATTTGTTCTTGCTACGCATTTTTTCTGCTGGATTTAATTATTGAAAATCTGATATATTTCCCCTGTTGGGAGGTGCTTACGTATCTACTACAGTCAAGTCTCCTCTCCATCTCACTTTATTGAACTAAAGTTATGCATTTCTGACCTAAATATCTTCTTCTGGGTCTCACTATTCATGGCTGGAATAATTTTATAGCTCTCTTTGCATACTCTGTGGTTTGTCTGTGTCTTTAAAAATACAGAAAAGATAACTGTGTATTATTGGTGTTATCCATGATCTATGCAGGAGGACCTGTTTTTGTCACCACCACCTCTTAAAAGCTCATAGAAAACATTTAGTTTTAGGCTCCCATCTTATTTCTTCAGAGACGTTAACTTTAGGAAGGCAAAACTCCTTTTCATACACAGGATTTGCAATTCTTGTGTCTAGAATACTTCCTAAGTCCAGTAGATCTATAATATGTACACTAACTTGACTACTTCTTACTTTTCTATTTAAGTCAGGTTTGTAAGGTAAAATGCTAAACTGCCATGTAACAGTCCTGGAGTAATTTGGGTTGGAAAGGACTGTGCTGGTTTTAAAGTCAAATGTGCTTTATTTTCCCCGTTGTTTTATTTTCTTACTATATAAACAATATTGTTGACAAGGTTGGCCCTAACTCCATTTAAAACCTTAACTGCAGTACAGGTAGAAGTAGCACCACAAGGAAGGAAGAGAAGAGTTAATTTTTGCTATGTACTTTAGAGAAGGAATTAATTGCCTTTGAAATCTTCAGGTTAAGGGAGATTTCTTAAAATCTAAGGAAGGTACTAGATTTGAGTTGGTTTTCAGATGGTAAAATCACTAGCTTTGTAGGTTTTCATGTTAGGAAAGGACTTCAAACACCCTTTCTAGTATAATCTGCCGAAGCTTAATGACAAAGACGCAATTCATTAAGGAGTCTTGTGACTGTTTAGAACAGCTTTTATGTAGCAAGTGTATTAATCCTGTGAAAGCCAAATGTAATACATACTTTCATTTTTTTACAAGATAGCTAGTTCCAGCAGCATAATACGTATAGCTATCCTCTGTTCACTTGAACACAATTTTGTATAAACGTATTTTTGCTAATTTACCTTATGATGCCCAAATGACATAAACAAAAACAATTATGGAAAACAGTTGCTTATAGCAGAGTTTAGTCTAAGCAGAACTACAGCAATTTACTAGTGAAGTTGTAAAAAAGCTTCCAAGGGTAAATAAGTACTTAGAACATTTATATTTAAGGTTGGAGGAAGTAAGTAATATGGAGGCAAGTCATAGATGTTGAGATTGTTTAGATCTCTTTTATGAAGTTAAGGTTGATTTAATACTTTGTGTAGTCTATTGTTTTACTTCTTTTGGCTTCCAGACATGTGCCTGCCCTGTTCTCTGCTGTCTGCCGTATTCCGCTAATCTCTCTCTGGCTTAAACTCCTGCGTCGTAGAACAGATTTCAGTTCTAAGGCTAAATCACACGGGCTCCTCCACTCTGTAATTTAAAAACATACGGAAGAAAGAATCAAAATCTTTTCAGCTTTGACTTTTTGGCAGTTCTTGTTATTGTGATGAGTTCCTTTAATTAAGCTACATAATATTTTTGCTGCCTCGGTACTGCAGATTTCTTTCTTGGACTTCAGAGTTTTATTAAGCATATCAGCATTTCCACTGGTAGCTCACCTGGCCATGTCTGTACTGCACGGCAGTCATGGCTTTTCTGGTGGTGAGGTAGCCCACAGTGTAGCTGGTCCTTCAGTCCTTGGTATAGCCACTGAATTTTGTGACTGTGCATTTGATGTGTTTTGTATGTCAGTGGGAGGACTTTGATCATATTGACCTGGGTTTTGCTGCATATTTCTCTTTCCCCCTTTAAAATGCCTCTCAGCATCCTTTGAGTTGTGCTGCTGGCACAGCCTTTGTGATTCCAGAAACCTTGCTAAGAATAGCTGGCTAGTAGCAATACTTTCTTAAAAGAAAAACTGGCATGATATAATACTTATATAACATCAAGAACATGACTTACTATGATGGGAAGTTGTAAATTCATGTTAATCCCTATAAAAATAGCATACAGATTTCCCGTAGCTTCCCATCAGCTTCCTCATGAGAATAATCAGCTTGTTCAGGATGCTGCTGTTATAACCCTTTTGAAATTATCTGGTAATTGGCTTAATTAGATGTTTGCATTGAAAGATACCTTTTAGAATTACCTTTTAAAATTTGGAAATTGCACTCTAGAGTAAGGAATAGCTTCTTTCATTTAATTCTGTAAACTCATTACAGAATCCTTTTCTTTACTCAGTAAATTTAGCAATGGTAATTGGACTTTGCCAAACAGGTATTGTACTACACTGGAAACTTGCATTCACATTTCAAATTAGGAAAAATTGTGAGACTAGGGGTAACTAAGAGGATTGCTGCTATTCTAGCTAGAGAGATTGGTTTTACTTTTCCTGAATTACAAGAGGAAGTAGTTTACAGAAGAAAAGAGCTGAATTACTTCCCTTCTGAAAAAACACCTGTATGGTAATAATTTTATTTTATTCCTCTCTGGTTACAGACTTTCATTTTTTCAGGCTGGCTTCCTGAGTTGTATTTTAACCCTACAGGAAAAATGCTAATTTGACATTTTGTACATTTACAGTACATATTCACCAATGAGCTTGAGAAAAGACAGTGTCTGGGGGGAGAGAAAAAGAATATAAACTCATCTACCCTAAAATGAACAATAAACATATATTAGGAAAGCCATCTGTGTTTTGCCTGCGTGGATCCCTTTGCATGTTGTGCACTGGATAGTTTTTATCCATGAAGTGCTCTCCACATGAATTTGGCTACCTGCATTTGCACACTCCTATAGAGGTTCCCACAGCTTTCATCTGATGTGCGTCTCCAGCTGCTTGTTTCTTTGATATTGCCGAATCTATGTGGAAGAAACATCTTATGTTACTCTGATTTTTTTTTCCTTCTTTTAAAGTATCTGTTAAGTAACACACTTTATGTCCTGCGAGCACTCAACCCATTATACTTTGCCCATAATACTGTATTTCTCAGAAATGGCTATTAATACTAGCTTTGGAGATAGTCCACTTTTAATTCCAACCACAAGAAAAGAAATGTAAATAATATGTAGAATACAGCAGTCCAAAATAGTTCAGTTGGAAGGGACCTACAGATCATCTAGTCCAACTGCAATAGCTAGCCTTAATTCTTCTAATTTAAACTGAAGTGATTGTGCTTGATTTTATCTAGGAATACACATAAGGATTACAGCAAGGGCATTGGTTGTGATTTTACCTCTGTGTTTCTGTACAGTGTAAACAGGACACAGACCAAACGATATTTTGTATGCAGAAATCTAAGGAGGAGTAGCACAGCTCTGGCTGTGTTGGGGTAGAGTGGAGGCAGCTGACCACCGTGACAGTGCTCTGCAGGACATGTGAAAAGAGCCGTGGATTTGCTGCACAGCATTCCCAGTGGCTGCAGGTTACTGACTGGGTCGTCACCAGTTAATGACATATTCATTTTCACATCTTAAACATCTCTCTCTCTTTTTGACCAGTTTCAATGAATACTTTTTTAGTATGTCTTAAAATACTTTTAAGCCATTTCTTTAATAATGAAGTGCGAGTGTTGAACGGTTGTGAATGATGAGTATTAGCTTTGCCCTTCACCCTGTTATGTAATCCATCAATTTATTTCCAGTTCATAATTTTTCTCCATTTTTGGCATCTTTTTCAATTAGTGTCCTTGGTTCACTCATTTATTCTTGTGTGAGAGAATCTTTTCGTATTTTCCTCTACATTGTGAATTTTGAACTAGGAGGTAGAATTACTGCAGTATTTCTTTGTAGCAGCATAGAATTTACTGTTCTCATTAACTCTTTGTTAAGTATCTTTATAAATGATGGTACTGTCTTTAACAGCACTTTGAAAGGCCATATTGTTCTTATTAGGTTCTTGTTGCTGTACATTGCTGACATAGATAATATAAAAATATTATGACAGTAGTTTTGTGGTGTTCCATTACAGCTTTTTGACTGATACCTCAGTAAATCATGCTGTTTTCTCTGATGTGTCTTAGGGCATTTCTATACATATGTTTTCGTTTAAATACAGGTATATTTCCTGGATTTTGTTTTCATTAGAAATCGAAAAATCTTGGATATCAAACTAAATTATAGCTGCTACAATAAATCTGTTCACAAAATGTTATCATCATCAGGGAATATCCAGGGGACACAGTAGAGTCAGTAACTGAATCCTCACAAAAACTAAGTGGCAAAGCTGTAGATTCTGTAGGTGCTTCAGTTATGTAGAGGTTGAATTTATATTATTCAAAGTGTAATATAAAATAAGTGAAAAAGGTTCCTTAGCAGATCATACGAAGGTATTTTGTACACAAGTGCACAATCAAGACTATCTGCTGTTAGTGGTTCTATTCTCTATCCATTTTCTGTGAAAAAATTATGTAGACGACAGGTCTCAAACAAACTGGTGTTAGGAACAGATTCCGTTTAGGTAACTGCTGAAAGCAGGCCAGAATGATGAAAACTCTAAACTGATCAAACATTTTTCAAGTGTATTCCGTTCCTTTAAAATTCTTTCACTGCTAAGCTTCAGGGCTTAAATCGAGAACATCTAATCAAGTGTTGTTGTTTTTATTGGATGCGGCTTGGATTAATTTTGTTCCAGTCATCAGTAAGAATAATAACCAAAACACCTTATACAGGAGATTTGCCTGCCCTTTGGTCTATATGGAAAATCTGGTAGTGTGTCTCATGCACCGGATTGTCTTTCCTATGGAGATTGAAATGGCAAGAATAATGAGTTGCAAGTGTTGTACACTTATCAGATCTTACTTCATTGTCATGTTGTTCTTTGACATAATTATACTTGAAATTAAGTTCTCAGATTGGCATCTAGTCTTCATTTTGTACCGCTAACACCAGTGGCAATTTTAGTATTTGTTTCACTTGGTATGATACTGAAGCTGTAGGAAACATTCTTACTGTTTTTACCTTAAAGGACTGTATTTAATGATTGTTTTCCAAATTGAAAGAGTTTTCATTTGAATAGTTATTTGAACTTAGGCATTCCTGTGTAGTATTTGGTAAACTGGACCAGATGGGAGCAGACCATTCCTCTTTCCCACCTATCCTTGAATGGTCACTGTCACATATAATCTGGTCTTCAGGATAAGACCAAAGTAAGGAAGATGATTCTTTTTACAAAATGTGTTTCTGAGGATCTTCAAGCCAAAAATGCAGTTTGAGTTTGTGCTTGTGGTAATTTTTTAAAGTTGTGCAGCCAAGATGCAAACTTCAACAGATCATTAATTAAATGCCGGGATTGACGATGTCAAAGTCCAGTACACTCAGGCTAGAAAGGAATGCCTCAAGGCTGAGGCTCTGAAACACTGAAAATGCCTGTTGTTGCAGTTTTACAGTTATTTACATTATGAATGCTATATTTTGCTGCAGCTACAGTTTGTATAGTCTTGGAAAATTAAAAAGTTCCTAAAAAAAACCAAAAAAGAAAATATAAAAAATCAGTATCATAAACCCCTGCTTTAATGGGTACCTAATTTTATATACATGTTATTTTTAACGTCCCTTCTTTTCCATAGGTGTGCGTATATATATTCTCAAATGACACTTTTGTTTGCATTTTCTCCCATTCTCACTGATTTATAAAAGAGTTGTTTCATTCTTAAAACTGAAAAGCTTCTGCTTTACGTAAATGGAAAAAAATAGGAATAAGATAAATTTTAACTGTCTTGATCGAAATACTCAAATATTGGAACCCAACCTGAGATTCTTGCACTCTGGCTAACCACTGGATATTTCTCCATTGCAGCATTAACTCAAAGTTGTATGCATTTTAATTTAATTTTGTTCTGTCAGTGAACAGCAGCTCCTGCTTTGATTTTGGACATGCTTTGTATCAGTTTTGGAGGGTGAGATTAAAGCTTGAGTTCTGCTTTAATTCAAGCAGTAACTAGTTCATTTTGCAGTGAGACGTGTACAGTTCTTTTTCTACAACACTCTTTTCTTCCAAAGTAAACTCATAAATCCTCCCTTTTGATCATTTCGCTCTTATGGGTTGGTAATTTACATGTACATTTATTTAGCATTTGAACTTAACATGTCATATGCTATGCTGTATTTATATCCAGGATCTTAAAAGGTCTTGAATACAGATGCTGCACAGCGGACTCTCCTGCTGGCGTGTCACTCAAGTCAAAATCCTGTTAGTCCAGCACTGTGACAGCCTTTAGGAGAAAGATTTATGGAATGTATGTGAAAGTGGAATGTTTCTGAAATCATTCAGGAGTTTTGCAGAGGAGGGGATTCATTAGATGAGATTTCATTGCAGGAAAATAATGAAAAACCCAAAAACATTTAAACAGCAAGTGTGGTGGTGTCGTATTAACCTCTTTCCAGCCTTTTTACATGTGTGTTATACTGTGATACAAAGGTGTAGATTTAGAAGATCAGTCATTATTGCCCAGAATCCCTTCACCCAGCCTTTCTTGTGATAGTTGCCTCTGAAGCAATGAAATCTTGAGTCTGGTCTTGCACAGTGCGTGCTGCAGCATGCCACAGCAAGACAGATGGCGTGTTGGTATCAAAGAGCTTTTGAGAGCTAATTTTCAACCAGCCAACCAGACATTCACAGTCTATCTACCAAATTATAATTAAACCTTCTTCTGGCAGGTGTTCTGAAATCAGGATATAGTTTCATGAGTTACAGCAGTAGGTGAAGGTCCCCTAAAATAGCAGGTTGCAGGTGGCCCATTGCCATACTTGTATTCTGGAAGCAATAAAGCTGCTTTCTGACTAAACATGTAGATGGTGGATCTCTTCAGACTTCTGGCAGTACACACTGCTGATTCATCTCTCCGTAATATCTATAAATATGTCTATGTTCAGCCAAATCCTGTGTAACATGGGGTGCCCTTTGTAGCTGAGGTATCCATTTGCTGCCCTGGTAGCCTCAGGGTCGTTTGTTACAGCACTGCCTTCAAATCCTATTATTTCAGGTGCAGAAGAAATGTTTACTGGCTGGGGTTAACACAAAACCACACTGATTCTTATGCAGATATTCTGGAGCCATTGCTAGTTACTCTTTTCTGCATAAGAATGCAGTCTCAGCTAACTGCCCTGAAAATGGAAAGGAATTGGAAAATCAGCATCAAATTGGATAAATTTTGTCCTGAGATCTGCTGACTTTGCAAAGTCAAAATTACTGTTACACTGCTACTAGTTGCATCTTTTTTCTTGTAAGTTTGCAGCCAGAAGAAAACCCAGTGGATCTATTTATTATGGACAGGTCTGTGATTGGTTTTATCAGCTGTAGCCAGTACCAGCCAACCTGCCTACAGGGAAGAGATGGTTGGTTAAATGTGTTGACAGTATATGGTAATTCAGAGACAAGCAGCCAAGTTCTCTTGTACGCTGCAAAATATTTCCATGAATGACTCAGGCTAGTGGAGTGGTAAAAGCCCTTGGATACACTTCCAGAAATCTGAGCAGCAGTGTGGATGTAATTACGCAGGGCAGTGTAGCTGTTCACTTGGGGTGATGGGAGGCAGGCATGGCAGTTCAGGTGTAGTGAAATCCTGGTGATTCTTTGAATTCCTTTCATGTATTATGTCAGTGCTCATATTTCACAGAGATTTCACAGGATATTCTGAGCTGGAAGGGACCCGCAAGGATCTTTGAGTCCAACTCTTAAGTGAATGGCCCGTGCAGGCGTGGAACACATGACCTTGGTGTTATTAGCACCATGCTCCAGCCAACGGAGCTAATATCAGTATATATAGCTTACAACCAGGATCTTCTAATCCAGCCATAAACAAGAGTTTAAATAGGTTTTCAAGCTCATACTTACGGGTAGGAACTTCTGAAAAATGTAAGGACTGCTATGTAATTGTTAATTTAAAGTTAATATATTAATAAATACTTTATGCTGATCATCCTTCAATCAGCTTTGCAATCTGAATGAATGTTTTGTTGTGCATCGGTTTTATCCTGTGAAAAAGTTTACCCAACTTTTGTGGTTAAAGAAAAAAATATTCTTTCCCATGCGTGTGCATCTCAACTGTCCTAATAATTATGTCACTTTTTTAGACAACTTAAATTTGTTTCAAGTCAGAAATTGTATAGGCAGCTATATCTCTAACTATACAGTACTTTCAGGGCTTTTTTTCTGGGATTTCACGTGATTGATGCTATAATTGCAAAAAGAAAAAAGTGTGTTCAGAGTCTGTTTTTCAAAACTAGTCTCTTTGCCAGTTCCTAAAGCAAGAAGTGATTTTAGGAGTAAGTGGCTGTTGTTACGATCACTCCATATCTTTCTTTTTGTTGAATTCGACTATGAAGTCAGTTCATGAGTCAGAATTTTGTGGTATATAATGTAATTTAATTCAGTTATACTTCAACATGCTAGTTGCCTTTTTAAAAAATCCTCTCCAGAGGTTTCATAAATCTGTTCAACGATAAAATCTCAGCCTCAGTAGAAATATCTGTGTGTTACAGTTTCATGGTGTTCCATTTCCAGCACACACGATTCTTTTCTACAGGTGTTTTCTACCTTTTTTCTTTTCTCCTTGTGCTGTAGAAACTATTGTTTTTTGACCTGGCCTAATGTGGTAACTTGCTGCTGCTCCCTGATAGAAGATCACCTTCTCCAGTGTCTTGCTATTACTATGATTGTATTAACCTCGAAGCAGTCATTCTTGAACGAGCCATGAAGTTTGCTGTTTCTATTCCAAACCTGAAAAAGATCCCATACCCTCAGAGTGTATCAGTAATCTTACTTGGTCTAATAAAAAAATAATTTTTCCTACAGACCCTAGCTCATCTTCTTCAAGTTATCTCTATGTCTTCTGCTTACTGATGCTTAGGTGGCAATGAACTCCAGTTTTATTTAGTGCAAGTACCCTGTAGATCAGAGCTCCCCTGCTGATGATAATTTCCAATGCATGCTGGTAAACAGTTTTAAGAGGTAGCCCATATTGCTAGATTTAAGTATATGGAGAGAGAATGTGTGCGTTTTCTCTTTCTTTGATTACTTGACTCATAAGCAAATTTGAAGAAGAAATGGATCTATTGATTTCAGTGGTTTCTACAGTGAAATTAAACTTGAACTTGGTCCTGTCCTGTGCCAAGCTTCCCAGTAAGTTAAGTATCACGCTCTTTAATACTGGAGTGAGTTGTTTGCAGTCAAAATTGATAACAGTGGTTTCGTGTTCATTAAGGGAGAGAGAGATATTTTTAATTAGATAGACGAGAAACAGGAAATTAACGAAAGCTTGTTGGTTTGGTTATTATGGTACCGAGATGTTGCATCCAAGGGACAGCAAAACAATGCTATCCCAGTTATGCTGATCTGTATTGGAAACTGGTGTTCAATTAAACTGCCATATATTGCATAGGTGTCTTCTGTTTGGGGAGCTTTTATTGTATTTTTCCTCTTTTTTGAACAGAACACTTCCACATTTTATATATTGACAGGTGTTTATCTGTGGCTATTTTAATTGTTTTTTCTGTGGTCTGTTTTTATTTTCTCACTGTACACATAATCCGTATGTTCTCTTAAAGCATATGAACAGTTTGGAGGATATCTGTAGCACAGCTTGTTAAAAAGGCTTCTATTATAATCCATTTATTGCATACATTTTAATACCAGCAGAGAAAAATAATCCTCTAAGATTTTTCTGTACTTTCAGTTACATTAGTATAATGTCATGGAAGCAAAGTCTATTATCAAAAATCCGGCTAAGTTAAAAGATGTTATAATAGGTTGAATAATTACTTTTATTCTTACAGCTATTGAAATCCGTCTTTTGCTTTAGAACACAGTTTGTCGTAATCACAGGATCTTCGCCAGTAGCCTTCTAGAGAGAGAGCATGCTGTTAGTGATTACAGTTTTCACTTTACTGCTTTAAAATTGTGTTTTGAATGTAGTGAGAGAATAGGTTTTTTATCAAAGTAAGTGTAGAAAGAAAAGGATCTAGAAATAAAACTAAGAAAGAAATCTAGTTATTTAATATTTCAGTTCATCAAACTCCGTTGAAAGTAAATTTTCATATTCTAGGCAGGCTTACTCTTTTGAGATTGCATTCCTTTAAAAAATGCAGTGACTTTCCCCTGGATGAGCTCCCTCCCATGTGCACAGTGCATTTGAGTTGGGATGAAGTAATTCTGTACTGCTGTCCTTACTTGGTCACAGTTCATGTGGAAAGAGATGCGATTTCATCAAAGCACAAATTACATGGTTGACCACAGTAATTTTAAGTAGGATTAGCACTTTGACATTGGTGTGATTACTGTCAGGGCTGTATTTATTTGCCTTCTGTCTTTGTATAGATTCCACTTACGATGTTCAGACCCAATCCTGAATTTCTGCCTAGAGAAAATTGATGGCAGCAGTCCAAAATTTATATCATATTGTGTATTAATAAAATATCTGTATGCACGATGAAATAAAATTTTATACAGAAACTTCTTTTAATTTTAGCTTTGCAAGATTTACAGTAAACATACAGACAATTTTACTTTTTTTTGTTAGTATGTATCACTTGCCACGTAACTACTGTGTTTAGTAGAACATACAAATATAGAAAAATTCTATGATTATAGATAATTAACACCAGCCTTTCTAGCAGTATTTTACATTGTTTTATTTATAAAAATTTCTTTGCTTTTTTCTTTAAAGTGAACTTCCCATGTTTTCAAATTAATAAAGTACTGAATCAATCAACACTCTTGCTAATATAACAAACAAACAAACATAACATGGTTCAGTAGAGAAAAGCACCAGAACAAAACCCAGTTTCTTAAGAATGTCTTGAAACTTCTTTGCATACATGCACAAAAATGCACACACAGTTTTTTACATATTTATGTACTTGAAATTAATTTTTCCAGTACAGCTTTTTGGAGCCTATACTTATACAAGGTGTATGGAAATTCAAAGTTTTATGGTAATAAAGGCTGAATTAATTCTAAGTTACTCTGTTGATAGAAGAGCTCTTTTAAACCTTGTAGAAAGTTTTAAAAAATAACAAAACTACGTTGTCCTTCAGACAGGGTGTTTTATTTTTTATGATGTGCCTAGGCTGAGTAATATCCTGAAGCTGGCACTCTGTATTTTTCTCCCATTCTTAAAAAGATTATTTTTTTGTTAGAGAAGAAGAGACCTTTTTGTTTCCATGGGCATCAGCAATGATTAGGTCAGTCCACGAGTCCTTTGTTAAAGCTAGGCAGAGGTTATCTTGTTTTGGTTAATAAAAGCAATACTTGCTGTGTTAAAGATTATCTGCTTCAGCTGTTTATCAGCGGGATAAGCAGAGCTATCAATTTCAGCTTTAGGCAACTCGCAAGTGAATAGTCTTGGTCCTCATTTTCTTGTACTACTTCCATCATTAACTTGATGTGGTAGAACACAAGAACCAGTATCATTTACTGCAGCAGCAGCTAATTTTAGTGAGGACTGTATCTTCCCTTAACTGTAAAAAAAAGCTACTGTGATTTTGGTCTGAAAGCAGTTCCATTCTGCAAGTTGCTCCAAGGACCTGGCCATTCTTTGAAGTGCAGAATGATACTGTCTGTTTCCTGAAGAACATAAACTGACAACACAAAGCTGGAGGACTTGTGTATGAGACTGGATAAGGAGTTTTATAGCAGAAACAGATCCGTTCCTGGAGTGAAAAATGGTGGAAGTTTGAAGCATGCACACACAAAAAGACAAAAAGATAGTCCAAGAAAAAGCTAGTTTAATCCAGGCAATGAGACAGAAAAAGGAATAGACTTTCATGCAGAGTGTAAATCATGGAAGGTGGCGAAGTTGAGAATAAGGATCCTGGATTTTCTATAATAAAACACAGAAGACTGGAATGAGAAAAGATAAAATATCTGAATCTGGAGAGGTAAATTATGCCAACAACAAAGACTTGCAAAGATGTGAATTATGGAAGAATTAAATATTTATAGGTGTAGAAAAAGTCAACAGAAATAAGTTATTCTACTTACTTAAGTTATCTCTACTTCTTCAGTATTTATAGCCATACTTTAGCCATGAGCTGTGTGCCTTCAGATTTCTGTTTAGCCTAGGTTCCTCTCCTTGGATATCAGCTGCATTTTTGCTGTAGCAGCCTGTTCCATGGACTCTCACCTTACAGAGAGAATTTACATAAAGTTTTTCCAGTTTAATGAAGAATTGAGAAATGCTTGTTTGAAATTCAGTGTTTTGAATCAGGAAGTGTTTTATTTATTTTCGATCTTCTTCCAAATCCAGCAATACCAGTGGCTGCTCTTGAATCATCTTGGCTTAGCTTCCATGAAAAGATTTTCTTTTTGACAGCTTCATTTTTCTGTTAGAGTGAAGCTGGGTTATGAAGATTTCATTGTGAAAGATGATAGTTTCATTAAAGGTAGTTTCGTTAAAGACATTCAAAATCCCTGCACTAGCCTTCTGCTGAATTTGATCAGTGGGCAGTCAGTCTAGTGAAATCAAGTTCTAATGAGATATTTATTCCTGGTGGCTTCTGGCAGTATGGAGATATGCTTTAGAGCCAGCCTCAGCTGTGGTCACTTTGTGGTGTTGAGCCTTGTTCTTAGATATGAGAGGTTGTACTAAGTGGAGCCTGAAGGGTGATTATACTTAGGCAAGGTAATGTGCAAAGGAGCATGATCAGTGCTGTAGCCAATTGCAAATTCAGTGTCAACCTTTGCCAGATTTTGAGGTCTTTGTGCATAGTGTAGTTGGTACTGTGATGGAGAAGGTGAATTATTAAGAATGCACCTTTAAACCTCATCAGCAAGCAGTGCGTTGGGGAACAGCTTATCTTCACTCATATATTATCTCTCTTTTATCAGTCAATAGGCACTCCTTACGGAGTTATATCTTCCTTTCCTGCCATATTGATAGCTATAAGGTGTTTACAACTGTAGTTACCAAATAATGTTGGATTTCCAAAGCACCAGTGTTGCTGTGGTATTGCACTGTCCATAGGACTTGCTGTCTGTCTCCTGTGATACGTGATCACCTGCAGCTGAGCCGTGATCTGAGCTGTCTGAAGCCAACTGTCCTTTCCTGACGTCAGTGCCTGTTCCAAAGACTGGGTGTTTGTGACAGCTTCAGCTTTTTACCAGCTGGGATGTGTTAGTTGCCTTCTGGGAGTGCATCTTCTGGTGCAGTTTTGTCTGAAAAGGATCCACTCTTTTTGCACTAAGACTGAACTAAAGCTCGGTAAGTGAGGATGCTTGGGAGATTCACTTCAGAAGTCCATTTGTGATCTAAAATAAATGTACAGCATAGACACAACCAATACGCCCTCAGTTTCAGTGGTGAGACACAGGGGAGGATGGTGCAGGCTGTACTTTCTCTGCCTTGAGTGGGAAGAGCTGTCATGCGTGCAGAGTCAGTGAGGCACTGTGACTTCTAGGGAGCAAATGGGTGTTGGTGGGTGTTTGTGTCATGCCTTCCATATCATCCTCTTACTGAGATAATGCTGGTTGTGACAGTGACAGTTCAGTCCATATATATAAAGCATGTGTAAATGCATAAGCCTTCTAATATAAAATGAACATTGTATTTTGCATTGTTTTTATTTTGTCATAAGTGTGTGTTCTGTTGCAAAGTCAAGAATAGTGCACGTGAGCTTTTATTGCTTTTTCTTACGAAACCTCTCAGAATACTTCTGGGCAGATTGAAGCAGAAAACAGAATTGAAGTCTCATGTAGAATTGAAGCAAACACAACTGAAAAGGAGCCCAGAAGCCCGCTGCACTCCACGTGTTACCCAAACCAGCAGAGACATGTCAGTGGTGTTCTTAACTGGCTTTTTCCCCCTCAGTCTTTCCTGCAGGTGTTTCAATGACAGAGATGTCCCACTATCTACAGATACTGTACAGCACTTCTTCATTATCACCAAAGTTACATATGTTCCCCACTATATAACCAAGATACTGCTTGTTGCAAATTAAGTCTTTTCTCTTTTTGCTTGCTAGTCTAGACAGAAACAATTTGTCATTGTTCTTTCAGAAGCCTCTTCTGTATTTGAACATTTCTCAATAGCTCAAAGACTTTATTTAGGGCTACTGCAATTTATCATTTGACTTTCAGTAGAATGTATTAAGAAAAGCCAATTTTCTGTCTTTTTAACTTCCCTCTAATTAATAATAGTTTGCACAAAGTGAGTAGGAGTGGAAAACTCATGTAGCATATTTTATGTTTTTTACAGGGAACTGAATTTTAATCCGTCGTTGTGAACTTGGTTTTTTCTTTTTTAGAGAAAAAGAAAGGGTATTTGCTACCTCTATGAAATGAGAGTTTATATATATATTAAAAAAATTAGGTGAAGGGTAGATCTAGGGTGTACCTCCATTATGTGTGGAAAAAATCTCAGAAGATATTTTGTGAAGCAATGCAAAAAAATAAAATCCTTTTTCTGAGAATGAGGAAGAGTACATAATATACAGCTATGAGTGTTTATACATTTAAGCAATTCTTGAAAAATTGTTTGGAGAACCCATTCTAAACTTATCTAGTAAGAAGACTCACTCACTATTTTGGAATCATTGTGTTGATGTTTCATGCTTCCGACACGATCTTAGAAAGCTTGCTTTCTTCCTTCTTAGGAAAAGTTTTATTTTTCAAGAGATATCACTGCTGGGATATTATAAAACTACCATGAATGTTTTGTATTAACGGATAAAACATGCATACTCCCAAATATATGCATTTTCTGAGAGGAATGAAAAGTGTTTGGTAGCCTTGGACATTTGGTTTCACAATGCAGCGAGCTCAAATGCAGTTTATCTTATAGCAAGAGGATTATGAAGAAAAATGCTTACCCACATGGGTTTTAAGTTATCATTATACATTATTTCTTGTGGTGGTAGGGTCTCGGTGCCCCAGTCAAGTACTCAAACTGCTTTGCACCGTGGCTGTTACATGGAGGCAAAGCAGAGGCACACTCTGCCAGATGACCCTTTTATTTGAGGCTGTGACAAGACTGCAGGTGCCAGAAGCAGGTGTTTGGATGTTTCAGGAAGCAAGTGTGTTTTGGTGGGTGGCTTAACAATCTCCGAACTGCAGTTGCTCTCTATCTAGCCAACACCAGATACAAAGACACGCAGAAAAACCTCACGAAAAGAATGTATTAGGTTGTTTAAACAGAAAGAAAGTAGTTAGAATATAGTGTGTTGTTGAGTAAATGAATGAACAGTTTAACAAAACCAAAATAACAAGTTGTCTTGCTTTTGCACAGCGCAGTCCAAGAGTTAAAGGCAAAGCCTAATACATTTTTTATTTGTTTTGTTTTAGAACGCCAAGCGTGTACATCTATGGCTGGCTCCAGCATCCTTCCCTCCAACGTGGCCGGTATCAGCAAGGAGCTGATCGAACTGCAGCACCTCGTCCAGTTCCCAGAGGAGGTTGCCAGCATTCTGACCGAGCAGGAGCAGGAGCTCTACCGGAAAGTCTTACCCATCGACTACCTCTGCTTTCTAACCAGGGATTTGGGTAATGCTGAATGTCAAAGCAGGCTGCCATCTATTAAGGCTTCCATATCTGCTACTATTCTTTCTTCTCCCAATGGTGAACATAATGCTGTAGAAGATCTTGTGACAAGGTTTAATGAGGTAAAACAAAACTTTTAAATTGCTTTTCATAAGGGTTATTACCTGATGTGTGTGTTCGTTATTTCCTTTATCTCTCAGAGCTGAATTTAGCTGGAACAACAAATTTTTCAAATATAAGTTTAGATGACCACGGATTTAGCTAAATAACTTGCACTGAATTTAATAGGAGCTGTGTGACCAATTTGCTCAGTGAGTTTGGGAAACAGTGGCCTAACTTTTTCTTGCACATTGTAAAGTAAACACGAAAAAAATTACAGACTTCTAATTCTTTGTATTTATACTGACAGTATGGGGTGCAGTTTCAGTGAGTTTATTATTTTGTTAGGTGCTGGAGTTCTATTTATTTGTTTTGGATTTTTGTAGACTAAGCATGATCTTAGGAGTCAGCACAGAAGTATTATAAACTAGAATTTTCTGTATTTTCTGTAATATAACTACAATAATCTGCACTATTTGTTTATTTAATCACTGTGTGTGTCTTGAGCATTGTTGTACAAAGAAGTGTCACTTGGCATGACATTTTTGCAAGGTAAATCTTGAGTTCTTTAGTAAGATTTTACTTTGTTTTTAGTAAGGTGATCTTCTGACACGTTTAATAGAAAATTGATTAAGGATTGAGAAAACTGTAAAGAAAATCCACCCAAAACCCCAACCCAAGCCAAAGTCAAACAACCTAAATAAGAACTCATGTTTTAGCTGCAGAAATATGGAACAGTTGTTTCTTCATTTTTTTCGGAGGGGTGATGAACTATGTGCAATGTTAGCAGTTATCAGTTTCTAGAGTTGCAGAAATGGAATAAAATGAAGATAAAGTTGACTTAATGCTCCTTTAGTTTGCTATCCATTGCATTCTTATGGTGTGTGAGATAAAAATTGTGAAGGTAGCAAAAACAACAGCATAAAATTAAGCAAATATAGAAGAATGTGTATTAACCCCCAGTGCACTTCCTGCATGCTGGGCAAAGAATCAGTGAATATTTAGCATGTTTCAAAGTGTTCCTGGTTCCTGCAAGTTACTGAGATTTAGCAACTATAATAAGGTAAATATATTGGCTTCTTTCACCTCATTCCATTATGGGAACATATGTAAAAACTGGAACTGCAATATTCAGTCTTTAAACAGAGCCTAAAATTAGTTTAAATTAGCTGTAGTAGCAGTACTTAAGAAGACACTGTGTCTGGTGTGTCACTGGAGAGAACTGTAGGTGCTGACCCAGCTGGGGCCTCCCTTCCTGTGGGGCTTCTCTTACGCTGATCACTGTGCTGAGGCCAGGGGAGACAAGGTGCACTGGCCAAGCTGTGCTACAACCTGGTGAGGCACAGTGCCCGGGCAGTTTCTTGAGGACATGTTCCCATCAGCCGTACAAATTAGACTGATCATTATTGTGTTCTGAATTGAAGGGTCACAGGATGGAAAAGAAAGTAGGTGCTGAAGAAGTCTTGTCAGAAATGACTGAGTCTGTTCCATACCAATTACAGTTTTAGTGTTAAAGTTGCCTTTTGATAAAACAGTCAGTATTCTCTTTTAGTCTTAGAGGTTTGTGACTTCAGTTTTTGTAGTCTAGCATTACTTGTTTGGTAATGCTACAGGATAGTTTTTTATATAACTGGAATTAATTCCTAGATATTCAGTGACAGATTCTTTGTTATTTAGTGCAATAGATTATTTGAAGTATAATCTGGAATAACTTTCTAAAAACATAGATGTTATGTGTTTAAATGGAGTTACTGTACAATATTTACTGCTTGTAATAAATCACTGTTTTGCTATATGCTTTATCTTATCATAGAGTATATCAGTTGCCATAGCCAATCACGAGCGTGAACTCTGAAAATATCTTTGTTTATAAATGGAAAGAAAATTCTTGTACAAAGAGTCATGATTTTGTTGGCAAAACTCAGTGAGCACTTGCTGATTTTTTTGGCATTGCCTATAGAAATACTGCAGTGTATTTATAATGTGGGAGCCAAAATTACTCTTAGGATGACAGGCTTCTGATACATGATGGGGGAAAAACAATTCCATGTCATTGTTCTGTTAAATAACAATTATATTATTTAGAATATTTTTCATAAAGCAATATACTTTTTAGTATTTTTTCTGACAGTACATATTAAGGAGGAACACTTTATAATACTTGTGTAAAATGACAGTCAGTCCTGAAGATTTTGGGCTACATGCATTCAGTATCACGAGCTGTAAATAAAGCCTGTAGTCTTTAAGTTTTGATTAAAAATACAGTTGCATGATAGTGGAGTCTTGGGCACAACATGTACTCATCAGTGAGACACAGCTGATACTTCATTTGCTGCTAATGATATCCAATTGATCATAGAGTCTTGTCAGAGGAAGACTGTAGACCAAGCTAAAGACAGATATTCTTTCCTGTTACTAAATGTGATTAAAAGCTGATTGTGAATTAGTGGCTAGTGTGGAAGGATTAGAGTGAAATACAGTAACATCTGCCTTTACAAAACTATTGGCTCTAAGTCTCTAAGACTGTGCACTTAATAGTAGTAGTAATATATTTGTCTGCTTTGATGGAGGTCTGACTATCAAAAGTTTAGTTTTCAAGGGTGTAAAACTGTAGGTAGAAACTGTTGAGATTCTGCACAGTTAGCAGAGTCCTGGCAGCTGGGAAGAAGTTTGGAAAATGGTACCTAAGTGTGTTGTAGGACCCTGACAACTGTAACATACTTTTTCTGCATCTCTCCTTGTTGCCTACTGTGCCTTTCTCTTCTTCATTTAGTTCTTTTCTCTGATTCCTGTATGACGTGAGTTCACCCTGCTTCTTTACCTGGAGTGACATGTGCTCCTTAATCAGTGTCATATGTCACAGTCTTCCTGGGATTCTGTTTCTTTTTCTGTCTCTTTACCCCCGCAGGCTCTGGCACCTTTATGACTGACTCCCAACCACTCTTCTGCCTCTCACCAGCAAAGCAACCACAGAGACACAAGCACAATGTACATGTTGTAAACATTTATGTTTATGTAAACATTTAAAATAATTTCAATCCTTGCTTTACATAAACATGAAAAGAGTCTCTTGTAACTTGATGTTTCTGGCTTAAGCTTCAAGTAAAAGAAAACCAATAAAACTTAAACCAAACTGAAACATTTAATTTTCCATGCCGAGATACACATACAAAGCAATTGTGATGTCTTAGATTGAAAGTTGCACCAGACTGGAAGATCATTCAGACAGCTGACTGAAGGTAGTCCCACTACTGAACTGAAAATGCAAAATAAGAAGTTGAATGCATAAGGTGATTTTTTGGAAAGATATGATTGCCAAAAAATAAGCTAAGAAGGTAGAAAAGTTTGAACAGTGTTAGTATAGCCCTGCTACTGGAGTGGGTTTATCACTCACCAAGTCATTCTTAAAATCAGTAAAGTTAATTAAAATATGACTACTTAGGACACTTAGTGATGTTAGTTTTATTTTTAATGGTTAAATTTTGTAAGGTTTTTTCATTGTTCATTCAAAATACAAATTTAAACCTCACTAGCAAAACAGAGACATATCATTTTACTGAAATAATGGAATGTAAATAAATATTGCACTCTGTCTCTTAGTTCAGCATTTTTTTGCAATGCCTAAATGGGTTTGCATAATGCTTTTAAAAGATTGTGTTTGTACAAATATCAAACTGTTTCCAGTCCTTGTTTGGAATAGTGTTTAATCGGATTTAAAATGGTAAATGTTCTCTGTAAGGTTATATAATTTCACACAAGCATGTAAAGTAAACCATCTGTTCATAAGATAGGCAATTTAAAATATTCAGATTTTAAAAATGCATCTGAAAATTATTTTGCATTCCATACCAAGAGCCAAAAAAAAATTTAATAATTAAACCTCAGTGAAGCCCATGTTCCAGTTCTGTTTTACACACAGAACTGTGTATAAATATATACACAGATATTCATCAATATGCACTGACACGTTTGTGCACAGTTAGCAGTGCAGAGGAACTCATTGCAGCCAGCTATTAGTGCTAATGCTGCATACTGCTAGTGTTTTGTCATTATTGTTTTTAAAGGGAGAAATTGGACTATACTGATACACTAAGAAGTCTGCTTTTAAACAAAAGCGTGTTTTTCACTCTTGCCATAATTACCACACGATATCTGATGAAGGTTGTTTTTTACCTGGATTTTTCACGTTCTTCAGATTTTTCTCAAATTTCTTGATTTTTATCAAAGAAAATTACTAAAACCATAATGACTTGGTTAAATGAGTTGTAGATTGCCATGCTTATCCTTCGGATACCTGAAAAATCATCTTCTTGCTTTGTATTCAGAGACTTTTCATACGCATACTTTATTTTGTCAGTATTAAAGTGTCTTGCTTTCTTGCTCCAGTGTAGGCAGTATTTAAATCACCTACAATTTGTTATAGAAAGATATCCATGGCTAATTTTTATGTTTGGTGTTAAAGAAGGTATATACTGTAATCTTACTTTGTGGTAAACGGGAAGATTTTGTTTTACTTGCTAGCAGTGGTAATTGTTAAACTTCAGGCAGTCATCTGTGTTTGGTAATTTCACCTCTGAAAGCTGCATCTCTCAAGTATTATGAAGTTCCTAAAAATGCAGTATAAAAATAGAAGACATAATTTCTTCCATGTAGCATCACGCACTGAAGTATGTAGCTTGGGAATTGCTGTAAAAGTCTTACAAACTTAAGCACTGGGGAAATGAGTGTAAAACACTACAAATGATAAAACACTGCACATTGCAGGTGGAAATTGTTGATCATTTCCTCCCTCAATAGCACCACTCCATTTAAATTCTCATAAAATATAAACAATAAATTAATTTCCATTTAAAAAAAATCACATAATACATTCTCTAGGAGCTAGATAAAGGATAGTAAAGAATTTATATGTATATAAATTTATATATATATTTTCATATGTATTTGAATTATCATAATCTTGAATATTAGAAGACCGAAATAAGCGAATGAGTAAAGACAATCCATGGCAAATTTAGGGATACAGTTAATCATTCAACGTGCATTAAACGCTGTTCCTTCCTGTGTACTTCACGGAGCAGGGTTCCCACAGAGTAAATGATAAACAGTCCCGTAGGTTGCACTTGTAAAGAGATTTAAGGTCATGTACCATAACTTGAGGATCAAGTTCCGTCGGGTGTCTCTTTCACGTCCTTCGTATTTTATTAGTAAAAGCAGCTGAGCCTCAGTAATAAGCTATATCCTACCCCTGACAAATTGGGAGATTTTTGCCTGCATATAGATTTGACTTGAAATCAGTGGTAGTTCAGTAATGAGGTAATCAAAAACATACGCTCATTTTACTTTTTTAATGACTGATACATATTTCCCATGTTTAAAAGTAAAAAAAAAATTAATGCTGAGTAAAAATATGCCTTTCCCAAATGCATTAGCAATATCTAACTTGAATTTACTTGAAGTCTTTGATCAAAGTAAGATAAGCCAAAAAACTTCAAAAAAAAAGAGTTCTTGAATAGAATAGATTTTGGTGCAGTTAAAATAGTAGAGGTGATATAAAAAGATAATTTCAGAAAACCTGAAACTGTACGGATCTTTTTGTACTACAAGTTGTGGTACATATTGCTCAGTACAGCTTGCATTGCTAAGACATCTGGTGCAGGTCCTCTGTGCTCAGATTCAGATTCGAATGAGACTCCTATATCTCTGAAAATTTGCAAATGAAACTACTTTCTACGTATCTGAACTTAATTTGGCTTAATGTTGTCAGTGCTTCTCTCTATTAGGGCACCAGAAAATATTTAAATCTTAAGCAATCATGTATTTGATTTTGCTTCTTTAGTAGTTAATATTAGTATCCAGTAATCCTGAAAGACTGATTTTTATCCCTCTGAATGAAAAGACTGATGTTATTATCAACTTGTTTCAGTGGATCATGTTTTGATTTATTACTTTTCTTGTGTCTTGCAATCAGTTATCGTAACGAAACCAGGATACATTTTCTCATGCTTTTCAGACTCATCATCAGTGCAGCGGAAATCTAATTATAGGTTTGCTGTGATGATTTCTGTTCTGAAGGGAGCTTAAAATGAGTTACATTAACAGAACTATGTAAGTCAAGTGTGAAAAAAAGTAAACTAAGGAAATCATGATTACTATGTTGATACATAGATTGTGATCTGACGTTAAAGTGCTGTCCAACACAAAAACTTGGTCCAAAAAGCTTTTCTGCTCATTCTGAGAAATACTTGCAATGTATTTTGATCTCCTTGGCAAGGCTGCTCCTGCTCACTCTTTGGCTGGGATGTGCTGTCTGTGCTCAGGCACTGCCTGAGTCGTGAAGCTCTCGTGCTGCTGTAGTGGCAGCTTGATACTAAGGCAGCTGATGGTGCTTCATCCTCATGTCAGGTGTTCCTTGGCTGTGGTGCAGCTGGGGAGGAGGCTCTCCCAGCCGGGAGGGAAGTGCTGCAAGAGGAGGTGCTGTTCTGTATCCACTTGGCTGGAGTGTCCAAAAGTCAGAGCTTGCCAGGGTGGAGCTTCCCTTTGCTCTCTTCCCCCTGCTAGAAAACCCCTGGTTTTAGTGACGGAGAAATTGTGCCACGTTAAAATACTGTCTGTGCTACTGGCTTGCCAAAGTGGAAAAAACAGGATTCTGAATTCAGCTTCCAGGTGAATTCCATAGCCTCCAAGAAATAAGTAAATATACAGAGTTGTTCTCTGCTTTTCTTCTGTGTGAGGTGCATGTAGCTCAGCTGTACACAGACAGCATCTGAGGAATCCCACTTCTGAACTTCCATTTCAATGAAAATTTGCTAAGTTTGTTATGTCTTGAATATCATCTGTTCCTGATCTCCAGGAAAAAAATAAAATACCAGTGTTTTTTAAGCAGGCATGTTCAGTATTTTTCAGAAGTGGATTGTATCTTCTGTCTCCTGATTCTGCCCAATATGTTATATCTGCCTTTGCCCATTCTATTTTAAAATTAAAAGATTCAGACACTTTATTTTTCTTCTTGTTTAGTGAAAGATTTTTTAAGTGTTTTCTACTCCCAATTGTTGTCCTGCAAGAGGAGTGAGCATAAACTTCATGGTGCTTTTTGTACCCTGCTTTTGCTCTTACTTGTTATACAGTATCTTGAGGCTGCAAAGGCTCAACCTTGCTGCTTTTTATAATTTTTTGTTTGTGTTTACAGATTGTAAAAGTTCATCATACTGTTTATAGCAGTCCTAAACTCCCTATGAAATATAATTTCAGCAAGTGGCTGCCCTAGTTTCAAGGTTTCCTCTTAATGGAGAGTCTGAAATCAGTTGCCTGTTGAGACATTCCTTCTCAGTTTTGATACTGTTTTCTCCTGATCATTACATCTTTACTACCTTAGATTAAAACATATCTGTTTAAAATGATATGATTCTTTAAAATGTCTACAGCCATATTAATCAAATCATTACCACATTTGGTATTTCATAGAAAACAAATATTAATTTTTTTGTGCGGTTGCGCATTTAGCAGTTGCATTCCCTAACAGAGCCACTTCTGGCAAATGAGAATAATATCCAAAAATAATATGTCACTTTATTCCAGTATACAAAAACAAATCTGTGCCAACTTTGAATCACAGATCTGACTGTTTTGTTTCACAATTTCTGATTTTTAGTGGATTTATTTTGTTACCTTTTATTCTGGTTTTGCCCTCATTTGACCCCCATGCCACGCAATGCTGTGGAGGTTTGTATTTTCCATACCTTCATGCTCTTCAGGTATGCACTACTTTGTTGACTGAGTTTTTATATTTTAGGAGTAACTAAGTGAACACATCAAATAAAATTTTAGCTGAATTCAGATTCTCATTCTGAGCTGCTGCAGTGGTTAGCGTGCTGTCCCCTGATGCTCACAGCCTTTTAGAGCATCCCCATAGTCATTGTCCTCACTCGTGAGTATGTCCCCAGTGAATGAATTTCTTCAAGAATTCAGTCCTGAAAATGTGATTTTTTTTTTTTTTTAGTACAGACATATACCTTGGATATGGGGACTAAATCTTTTCTTCTCGTCTGGGCATCTCTCATTTATTGTTCTTGATTGATTTGGCCATCAGAAAGATTAAATAGTAACTTAGATTCTTCATATTCTTTGACTGTCCTCCCTCAGGAGTGGGTGGCTCGGAACACTGAGTCTGTATAGACTTGCATTAATAGAAGCCCTATATATTTTCACTGGGGATATTTTCCTGTTAGTACTAATGCACTTACATTTTATTTCACATGCTTGGTTTTTAAAATAAAAGTCCATGGCCCCTGAGGGGTGAACTAGCATTTTCTAATTTTTATAAGCCTCTCCTCACACTGGTATTATCTGTAAACACTTGAGTCCTTCAGGACCAAAGAATGGAACACAGTGTCAGTAAACAAATCACGTTTATTGCCTCCTAAGTGTTTACACAATGACAAAAATCAAGCCTCCAGGGAGTCATATTGTAAAAAGAAACAGTTGGTTTAAATTAGGTTTCCATGTGAAATATAGCTACTTTTTATGGCTTTTGTGGGAACATAAACTGGAAAGAAAATCTGCACACTGATAAAATGAAGGTTTGGTTTTTATTTGTTTAAATACAAACAGAATCATGTACTAAGTTGCTTTCTGATTCTGGCATTAATTAATTACCAAAGAGAAGTTGGTAGTATGGGCACACTTTGGAAGGTAGGATTTCTTTTTATTTACTTCATTTGTGATCTTGCAAACAGATAATGCAAATTATCTGAAATGTTCAATGCATATAGGAATTAGCAAAATTGTGCATTAAATGCATCTAGCTTTATGAAATTAACCAAAACAAAAAAATTCCAATTTATCAACTTTCACTGTTCATATTGTTAACAAGGGTTATTCACTGTGGGGCTGAGATTTGTAAGCCATGTTAATGAGAATTTATACTGCAGATCTCTCCAGCAGTTTTAGAAATGAGCGCTAGCTGTCCATTTTCTTCTGTGGCATCAATGCATATTCAGAATATCTTACATTAAGATGCAGTAGTTTTTTGTTTAATAAAAGTCTTTCTAGACTAATTAATGATTTAACTGTTGTAATGTGAATATGTCACTGTGTAAGTTGTGTTTGCAAGACACATGAGATTTGGCCATGAACGTGTAAGTGGAATTTTGACTGATACCCTCCTGACAGAAGAAACCAAAAAACCCACATTATCTGTCAAGTACACATGAATGCTCCAAGTGACATTGCTTTGGCTGACCATACTGTCTGTTTGATTTTACAAGGTGAGCTCGTGGGTTACCTGGCTGATCCTGACTGCAGGTTCTATGGAGGAGAAACGAGAAGTCTTCTCATACTTAGTACATGTGGCAAAATGCTGCTGGAATATGGGCAACTACAATGCTGTAATGGAATTCCTGGCAGGGCTAAGGTACTGGCAACTTTTTTTAAAATGGCTTTTCAGTGATAGATTACATTGCAGCTTCTCTTAAGCAGATGTCGCTGGAGAACAATGAAACTAAACAAAAATCCATGGCTAAGCCACATCATCTCATGCTGTGACTTTCTAGTAATCCCTTTTGGAAAAATGAAGCATGCTAAACCCTTTTTTTTCCTCAAAATGCTCTGAAGACTCCATCAGTTTTCCTGGTGCATGCTGAGTATGTTGCATTAGCATTTTTTTTTTAAACAGAAATTTTTAAAAATGTAAAAAGAGGATGGGAAAGCAGTTGTGGTTTGTCTAATGAGCTATGACTAATGTAAATTGGGGTTGGAGTCTCCAGAACATAAGTGAAACATAATCGTGGTGATGCTCTAAAAGGATCAGTCTTAAGTGTAAAAAAGAAACGAACCCCAAAACGACAAAAGAACCCCAACAAAACCAAATGGCCAAATATGGTTTTCACCCCTCTGATTTACTTATACAGACTAATGTTGGGGTCTCGTGCTGTCATGGTCTTGTGTAGAAGGACCTGCATTATCTCAAAGAGGAGAGAGTAGGGGCTCAAAGACAGCTAATTGTGTGCTTTCCTCTGGAATTATAGGTTCATACAGGGCCAGGGGAGCAGGAAAGCAGTGCCTTAGCACTGGCAGTTCAGAGGGCAGCAAATGAGACTGAAGAGGGAAGAGTTGAGATCAAATTTCCCATCTCTTGGCTTTGACCCTCTTTGTATAACGTGTTAGTGTAACAAAGCTCTAAAGTGTTTGCACTGCTGTTCTTTGTGGTTTAGTAAGGATCTCATTGAGCTATTTGTTTATGGTTTTGGTATATAAAGCACATTTGGAACACTCATAGGCACAGGGAGTATATTTCAGCAGAATATATCCTCAATCTCCAAGCCATGTAAGTTATGAGGGAAAATGCAAAGCCAGTTAAGGGCTTAATTTTATCTCTAATGCATCTGCACAGCACAAGAGAAAGAGAGGAGAGGAAGGCTAGTGCTGATGAGCAGCATTTCCAGGATAGGGATGGAAAGTGGGGTTAAGGGCAGTCTACTGTGAGTGTATCTTTGGACTTTTTGGTATGTCTGAAGGTGGGTTCATGGGTGGGAAGAAAGGCCATATAATTGCATAGACACACAGCTCAGAAGGTAAGAGAACTCCCAGAAATACTCACAGTCCTTGGAGCTATTTCTGTTTGAAATCAGGATTTCTTTTCAGCTACAGCTCTGCACCAGCACCTGAGAGCTGGAACATGGTCCTGACTTCCTTATTTCTGTGAAAATAAATAATTTATTTTGTGAGAAAATTGGGGAAGAAATCAATGTAAATTTTTTAAAATAAATTTCATTAAAACCCTCCAACTTTTGCTAGCTTTATGTTCATAATAAAGCTGAAGGAATGTGTAAGAAACACTCTGGTTTATCGTTATGCTGTTTCCCTTATCTTTTCTTATTTCTTTCTGGGACCTTAGAAATTTTAGGCAATGACACAATAAAAATGTTAGAAAGCCCGCTGGTATGTTTTATGCAGCTAGGCTTTTATTAAAATGTGAAATACTACTCCAGTAGATCAGACTGCTAGTTTTTCATTTTCAGTTTTGTTCTTTGGTAATTCAAAGGGGGGAATTTTCATAAAAATAATGGCCATGATTTCATGCATTCGTTTCTGAGCAATAATTTCCTCTTAACATATATGCTGCAGGTGTTGAACTTTAAGGTAAATTGTTTCATTTTTTTAGTAAATGTGGTGATCTCTTCTTGCAATAGGTCAAGAAAAGTGTTGAAAATGTGGCAATTTATGGACCAGTCTGATATTGAAACCATGCGAAGTCTGAAGGATGCTATGGCACAACATGAGTCATCATCTGAATACAGGAAAGTGGTCAACCGGGCACTCAATATTCCAGGCTGTAAAGTTGTTCCTTTCTGTGGTGTATTTTTAAAAGAGCTCTGTGAAGTTTTGGATGGAGCATCAAGCCTCATCAGACTCCGTCCACGATATAACTCCCAGGATGAAACATTAGAGGTAAATGAGACGAATATTCTAAGATGTTATGTTCTTAGCCAGTGCTTTATTTTATATAATCTTACACAAAGACATAATCTAATTAAAGTTTTCTAAACCAGGCTGTTACTAGACTGGTCAGTTACATGGACCTCAATTTAATTCTTGTAGTTACTTAGCAATTTAGATTTGGTTGTTTCCACCTAGTTCAGTATCAGGGTACTGAGAAATTAGCATTAGTAACAAAGGATCATGTTTATACTTTGGATTAAGTAAGTATGTAAAGCCTGAAATGTGTAATTATTTTCTTCTAAATACTCTGACCTTCCACTTAATTCACTGGGAATTGGAAGTTTTCAGTTCCTTAAAAACAGAATTTAGAAGCTCAGCAGATCAAGCTTCTCCTCTATGGAAAGAAACAATTCTTTGAGTTTTATTATTTTGGTTTTAAAAGAAAAATGCCCCTATTAGATGAAAAGTTAAAGACTTGAGGCTTTTTTAAAGTTTTCAGGAGTTACTTTAGGTTGTGTTACTTGATTTATGAAATTATTTGGTCTGTTTTGGGTTTGCAAATAGGCACAAAATCTCATGGGAAGCAAGTAGGAAATATGCACTAAATATTCTTAATAGTGAAAATTTCTACAGTGAGAAGCAGATGACACTTCTATTTATAACTATACTAATCTTTTAGATATCTCTATAGTTTGTTTCAGATTACAGTGGACAAGATAATTTCTTACAACGAGTAGGCCAAGATGGTTTAAATAATCCAGAAAAAGAATCAACAACAAACAGTATCTTTCAAACTATTCGGAGCTGCAATCGCAGTTTGGAGTCTGAAGAGGGTGAAGATAATGTTAGTGAAGGAAGCAATTCAAGGAAAAACTCCTTGAAGGACAAAAACCGGTACCAGTAGGTCTCATTTTATTTTCTATCATCACATGTATATTTCATGGTTTTAATCTTTGATTTTCTTTTACCGAGGCTTGCTTTTAGAAATAAGAGCAACTTTAACATCTTCCCTTGTATTTATCCATTTCCAGTTCAGAACTTTTCTCACCTGATACTCAACTGCTTGGAAACTCTCTGTATAGTTATATTTTCCCTCATGAAGTAATTACTTCCTCTCACGATAAGGGTAAATCCTTTTTGTCTTACACAGAGAGCTTTAAAAATCCACAGTTACAATTACAATTTTGATCTCTAGTGACAGGAATAGCACCAGGACATATTTGTTATCAGAGCTCAGAACATTATATTCTGCATGCTCAGGCAATGTTCTGGCTCTTTCAAAATAAAGGTTATTTATCATCCTTCGGAAGACTTCTTCTTTTAAGGACATGTTAATTTGAGGGGTTTAAATTTTTGTCCAGAAAACATTCATGTGTGAGTACACATTTTGAATTTTTAGGTTGCTATAGTCCTGCTATTTTGCAAAGAAGTTTACTTCATTGTGCCCTGTGTAAAAAAAGCCCAGTGTTCAGTAAATCTGATTTCACTTTGAAGACCACTTTTGAACACTGTACTAGTCACCAACAGGAAATACAGCAAATGCAAAGTTTGAGACATCACATGATATTCTAGAATGTTGCTTTGCAGTGAAGTCTCATTGCAAGGCCCATGTAGACATAGGTAGGTCAGGTCAGCTTTCAACTAAGTAACTGTGTTAGACTAACTTCAAATTAAGTAACAGAACTGTACTGCTCTGAGGTGAAACACTGTAAAATTACGTGAGGGCTTGCATAAAAAAAAATACGCTTAAGTCACTGCTGGATTTATTTTATTGTTAAGGTGTGTCAGAAATATCAATATGTTCAGAGCTATCCAACTTATTTCAGCTACTTAAACATTAAATCTAATAAGTGACTGCCTGAGAGGCAACTACTATCTTCCTGTTGAAAATGCATTTATTTCATTAACATGTAATTCTGAATTTCATTTCAAATAAATAATCATTATTTCCTGAAAGAATGGTTTCTAATAGAATTATTCACATCTGGCTTTAGTTGCTTCTGGGAAGTGGAGCAATAGATTAAGCCAAGAAAGACAGATCCACTTCTCTGCCCATTTATGTTATCTCTTGCTTCAGTCCAAATACTTTCTTCCAGGAATTATTTTTTGTTAATTAATATGCTTTAAAATCAACTTGAAAATCACAGTTCAAATGGTGAATAAGCTAGGCATATAAACATTTCACTTGGATGAACAAAACAGAAGTTAAATGGAGTTCCTTTTTTTATGTGTTTATGAAATAATTTCTTGGTAAATTACTTATTTATGCTTTGTACGTGAATATAATCTGGTAAGTTCCGCTCTAAAATGAAGTAGGAATTCAGTTTTTTGAAAAACCCAGTGTGAATCTGAAATGAAAATTTAAAATTTAAATGGACCAAACTGCGGATAGGTAATTAAAGTTATGTTTCCTGGTTCAGGCTACTAACTACTCACTTATGAGTATCTCTACTTCTGATGCAGTAAATACTGTTTTTTAACAGTATAATACTTGTAGGAGAATACTTCTGAAAGTACTAATTTAACTCAAGTATCTCATAGGCTTTGGAAATTCCTTATTCATTTGCCATGACTTTCCTGGGCATGCAGAAAGCTGGGTGAGGCACAGGAGCAAATGGCTACAGAGGCAGAAGGGCCATGTTGTGTTGTACTTGTATGGAGGCTGTGTTTGGTTTATTTTTATTGCTATGAACAGCTAAAAAGTTCTAAGGAAGAAATTTAGTCCTCTTTCTTGTGAGACCTGTCATATTTGCATATGGTGTTATAAAATCCAAATGATATCATAATTATGCATTATCTGATAATTGTAGTGTTGTGGTCATAAAGGCAGAAAAATACACTGCATACCATATTTCTCATTACTTTATAATTGTAAGAAAGATTTTCAATTAGTTTTTCTTTTGATGATTTGGATTAGTATTGTGGAACATGAATGCACCAAAGCTGGTAAGTTAATCTGATTTGAAGAAAATGAAAGGCATCTAATAGAATCAATGGGCAGTGGGTATAATTGCTTTCCTAGTTGCATTAGCAAATAAGCTCTATCACTCTGTAGTCAGTGACTCATCACATTGCCCTGGATTTCTGTACATGCCAGCCAAATATCAAACATTAATCTTTCTTAGAATTCTATTTCAACAATTAATATATTTTTTAAAAAAAGGTAGGCAGGAAAATGAAAAAAAAAAACAAACCAAGTTTGAAATACAGTTTTTATGGAACTGTTAATTATTGAGTGACCTATGAAGATACTTCTGACTTTGAATCATTGCTTTATTAGCCTGATCTCATCTTCACTTTTAAGCTTTTCCAATTAGACTATATAACATATAAAATAATAGGGCAAAACCTCCATTTTTTTTCTTTTTGTGTACCTTGCAATTTTCTCCTCTAAGACGGCAATCTGTGTCACTGTTTCCTTTATCTTTTCATTTCCTTGCCTCTCAGTGCAGCACGTGTAAAGAAAGCCCCTGGTCCACCCCAGGCTCTGTAAGTGCTCTCAGTAATCTACAGCGATGTTGCTTTTGGCAGCTCGTGTCGGAGGCTCCATTTCTGTGTGTGGTTACGTGTGTGTGCTTGGCTTACCTGCTTCCTGTGTGTTTTAATCTGCAGCATCCAACACGTGTGAAACAAGGCATAAACAAAGCTCTGCCATTTCTGTCTCTGCTGTAATAGACTCCTCCAGCCATGCACATCTACTCTCAGAATACATTTTATAGCATTTTTACAGAGACTTGTTTGATTGTTTTGAGGGCATAGGGGAGAAGGAGCTGCTTCAGTTGTTTACTTAATTTTAAAATGTTAATTTTGTATAATACAGGTAAATATTTCTATTTACATGTGTCTCGTAAGACTCTAGTAGGACAATTTATACCAGCTCAGTTATCATCCATGACCATTATTTTTAGGAATATTTCTTCAAGAAATTAAGCTACAGTTAAGACTGCAGTTAATGCAGTTACTCTATCAGGCCCTCTCACCACAAGCAATAAATCCTCAGCCTAATTGCCCCTTTTTTATAAATTTGGTGATGAGATAGAGATCTCACCAATAAATAAATTCGCAGAGGAATCGTTAGAATTGCTGTATGGAAAAAGGGAAAAATTCAGGTTAATTTGTCATCCAGGTAGAGAAGAGTTTGAGGAAAAGCTGGTGGTCACTGGGGGAATGGTGTATGTGACTTGGAAACACAAGTCATCTTTGGTTTGGTTGGTAGGAGAGGGGCAGGAACTGTGGTGATAGGAAGGGAAAGCACGGAGGGTATTAGGACAAGATGTCTTGAAGGATATGTAGAGGAAGATGGTTTGGATTTTATTGGCTGGATATCCTTAAGAAAATATGCGTCATGGTTGTACACAGAACAGTTTTTCCTTTTTTATGTTCACTGAAGTATCCAAATATTGAACATTTGTACATTCATACATGTTAGAAGCTTCTGCAGGGAAGGCATTTTATTTAAACTACCTCTTCTACTAGCTCAGTATTGTTGCTCTGTATCTACTGTTTCTATTTGGCAAAATATTTCGGAAGTTTGCTGCATACAAGTTTTATGTTAATATTTTCCTTAAGTAAAATAAAATTTCTGATGGAAGGTATCTGATAAAATTCTTGCTGCTTTTTTATGAGGAAGGTATGTATTTTAACCTTCTTTTAGTAGTATTAATCAGAGTATTATATAATGTGAAAGGGCTGCACTTTAAATCAGTAACAGAACGGAGATTAGAAGTCCTGTCTGAAATCCACTACATCCTGCAAACAGTTTCTACATATGGTACTCGATATTTCAACTGAAGAAGTCTTACACAGTGTATTTAAAAACTGGAATCACTTGGCTTTAAGAACCGATCAGACACTTTTTATTATTAATGCAGAGTTTGGAAAGTTCTAGGAAAATATAATCATATTGTTTCAGGTGTTATAATTAGTTCTAGCAGCATCTATTAATTAATGCAAAATTGCAGTAACATAAATTGTAATACTTAAAAAATTACACAAGTTCCTGTAAGTCTCAATTATATAGTGATGATAGTAGTCCATTTATTTAAAGTACAGCAGAAAAAATATTCATCAAGCATAGCATAAATCAGCACATGTATTACTAAATATGAATTTCTCATCTTTGCTCATATGCAGATTTCTCATTGGAGATCTTTCAGATTCTGAAAGTGACATATTTGAGCAGTTGAAAGAATGGGACACAAACTCAGCGGAAGAGCAGCAAAAGGCTTTCTGCCATGGGATAGAACTCATTCCCTGGTACGTGTTGTCCATCAGGGCTGATGTCCATCAGTTCATGCAACAAGGGGCAACCGTCATTCATTATGACCAGGAGACACATCTCTCAGCTCGTTGCTTTCTTCAGCTCCAGCCTGACAATAGTACTTTGACTTGGACAAAACCCACAACAGTTTGCCCTGCAAACGCCAAGGCAAAACTGAGTGTGCTGGGTAATACTGCTGAGCTTGGTAAATACCAGTTTCTTGGTAATACTGGACTGGTGGAAGGTTTTTTGGACTTGTTTTCAGCAAAGGCTGTATATATGGGACACTCGGGCATTGATATGCACACTGTGTGTGTTCAAAATAAACTTTGCAACATGTCCCTTGAAGAAAATGGTATAACACTACTTTATGGACTTCAGACTACTGATAATAAATTGCTGCACTTCGTTGCTCCAAAGTACACTGCCAGAATGCTGTATGATGGATTGCTGGAATTGACTAAAGCCGTAAGAAAAATGAGGAGATTCCCTGATCAAAGACTACAGTGGCTACGGAAACAGTATGTCAGCCTCTACCAGGTAAAAGATGCTGTGATTCTCTATAAGAAGTTCAAAGATATCAACAACTTAATGTAGTGCAACTAGTTTCTAACATAAGTAAGATTAGATTAAAGGTTAACACTAAATCTCCGACTTTGTAACATGGCTTAAGCAGCAAGAGCTGATTCTCCACACGAGGTTATGTCAAACCTTGTAAGTTTTCAGTACACTGAGGTTAAGTTTTTTTTTCTTACGAAGCTCTTCCTGTGTCTGGAATTTTAGCCTGATTTCATCTTCACTTTTAAGCTTTTCCAATTACAGTAAATAACATAAGTATTTTATTAAAGAAAAAAGCAGTGGCAGTACTTGAAAATGGCACCAAAATACTGAGTGGTAATAGTTAGGGCCAAAAACATCCCCAAAGAAGCTAACAAAATAGCCCTAGGAAATTCACTCAGTAATCAAAAATTGCCTCCTCTTGATGTTTCTTTCGTTGGTTCCTCAGAGATGTCTATATTATTGCTTAAAAAATGTGTCCTTATTCTCCTTGTTTTGTTAACACTGAGAATCTTTATAGGAGGATGGAAGATTTGAAGGCCCAACCTTGGCTCAGGCTGTTGAGCTGTTTGGAGGCAGACGATGGAGTGCAAGAAACACAGGCACAGGATCTCTCACCAAAAGCACCGAGAAGCCCAATGTGCAGAGAAACAACACGCTGGGAATCAGCACAGCTAAGAAAAAGAAGAAAGTACTCATCAGGGTAGAACATTTTGTTATTCGTGTGTTTTGTTTCCTTCTTGCAGTTACTGTGTAGCTGTGTTCTGAACCAGAGGAAACAAGTTAGATTATAATTTTAAAACTGTTTATTGTAGTTTCAAATTTGGGGATTATGGTTTTCCGATAGTTTGTGTTTCTTTTCTCATGGTTGCAGCATTGTTAGGACATGTGGGTGCTGGGGCTAGCAGAAGGGGACAGAATCTTCTTGCAACCTTTAGGTGCTACCTCAGCATAAAGGTAAAAATATTGGTGGTAATAAAAAATCTTAACGTGCAAAGTGGTGTCTGGAGGCTGGTGTAATGTTTTTTTTAATCCTTTTTGTTTTCATGTTTTGAAAAACACTACCACAGTTATTCCACCTCGGATTAGCACCCTCTTTTATCTCATGTGGATGACAGAAACATGACCTAGTCTGGAGTCTTCTCTTTTTTTCTGGAGAAAAATGCTTTCAACAGTAGGCAGGAGAGAGGACAATGCAGGACTAGCACCTCTATGCTACCCACATTTTCTAGCAGGCAGGTAGAAAGATTCTCAAATGAAAAGATCCATCCTCTTTAAGGCTCCAGTGCACCAGTGAAATAGTGTAAAACCAGCTGCAACATTTCAGAGAAGCACACTCATTGTCATCTTCTGTGTGATGTCAATCTGAGGTAACACCTAATGGTCCCACGCTTGACTGTGTATCTGTTTAAGTTGTCTCTTTTCTACTGGTATTGGCCTCACAAGAGTCTGTTTTGTAAGGAATAGCTGATTTATATCATGGTTTTGTTACAGATTGTACTGATAAGAAATGGAAATAGTGGGTTTGGCATGTTTATTATGGTGCTCATTATTTCTAGGGTGAAAGTGGAGAGGCCACTGATGATGAAATGGCAACTCGGAAGGCAAAATGCTGCAAAGAATATCGTAATAGAAGTGGTTCAGATCCTCAAGATATTGATGAACAAGAAGAACCAGGTAAATGTATTGCTTCAGTACTTAAAAGTCCATCAGGGTTTTGCTCAAAGTCTTTTAAAGCAGACATTTTTTGTAGTGTTAAAAATAAACTTATAAACCTACTTTTGCAGTTGGAACTCGAAATGCTGTGAACTTTTAAAATTCATTTCTGTAGTTGTTCATGATTGTTCTTTAATTTAGTTTCAGTAGCATTCCCTTTCTATTCAGATAAAATGCATTTGTAAGTGTTGTTCAATACGTACTTTTTTGACTGTTTTGGGACAAATCTAGAATCCTGTTAGCATCTTACTATGTTTCAATGAAATATCATCTGGCTGTCCTGGACAAAAGCATTTTTATTGGGACAGATGTTGTAACTGTGATGAAAACTTTTGTTTTCTCTGTAGATCAAAATATTATTATTAACGCTTCTCCATCTAACAACCTGCCATCAAGAAGAGCTCACTCTCTGACAGCATCTGGATCTCCCAATTTAGGAGCTACATCACCAGCAAGACCAGTTTCCTCTCCTGTAATATCATCAAGCAAAAGTCAGTCTAGGTAAAGGACAAAATCAATGCTTTGATTTAAAAAGAAAAGAAGCTACTATTACTTATCATCAAATGTGGGGTTTGTGCCAAACTGGCAAAATCTGACAAAAACAGCGCCAGAAATGTCATTAGCCTTTTTGTAGACATCTAAAACACATTGTAGAACAACACAAGAGATTTAAGCTGAAATGCCATGAATCTGAGGATGGCTTTGTAGCAAGTCCCTGAGCAGCATGCTTCGGTTTATGTCTGCTACAGAAGCAGATTGGCATGCTGTTCCAAAACTACACAAATACGGAGCTTAACTCTTTCTCCATATCTTCTCCAAAACATAGTTATAGGCATCTTCTATATAGTGAAAATCAACAGAAGTGTTACAGATGCGTGAACTAAAGTTCTGAGGTTTCTCAGCACAAATAATTTCTACCTGGGGGAGTAATAACTTTTGCTGGCATTCCAGGTGATGACTGCAGTACTGTCTTGGGAATTGGAGGAACAGATTTGGAATCTTTCCCTTATAGGCCTCTTTTTCTTCAACATTCATCCTTTTTGTGTCACTTAGGCAGTGTAAAAGGTTATGCTGTTGCAATATGCAGTAACATAGTGCACTATTATATTAATTCTATAAATGTTAATGGTGATGGTAGTAGTAATTACAGTATTAATAATATAATGTAACAATGACAGTATGTCAGGGATGTGGACAGTACTTTATGACATACAAGAAGATGGTCTCAACAGGGGCTTTCCGGTGCCTTTTCAGAGAAGGAATGCTGAAATATTGTTATGAGTATGAATCTTGGGGGTTCCAGGACAGCAACAGTAAACAATGGAAGAAATTACTGCTGCTGGTAGAACATTATTTTTGAAGAGACACATCTTGTGTAATGGTTTCTGTTGTGTATTTCTTGGGGATTGTATTTATACTTAAAATAGTTGGATTTGGCAACAGGTGTGAGTAGTAGAGCCACCTGTGAACATATGTGGTTGGCTTAACACTGCTTTTTGAGCCTCTGTGGTTTTTTTGTTTTCCACTGTCATTCACAAACTTGGATTTGTCTTGGTAAGCAATTATTCTTTTATTTTTTGGATAAGAACAGCTTTCTTTTACATTGAACTGAAGAAATACTTCTTTACTGTCTCTGGAAAATGCTTCTATGTTTTGCAAATCTGCTTTTTGCTTTTATGCCAAGATAGTTGTCTCTAAATGAGATTAAAAGGCTCAGTGGAGAACTCACATTCCCTGGGAAAGGACAGCTAATGTTCCTTTAAATCCTCTCAGGACTGGTTTTCCGCATGGATCTATGTGTAGCTAAGCACTGTGGACCTCCCCCGGTTATCACAGATTTTCCCTGGCAAAGTTGTCTGGCACCTCCACAGCATTGCTTCGCAGAGCAATCCCAAATTTGCGATGACCCTTCTTGCTAGAACTTGCTCAGGATGTAGCTTATGGCTGTTTCATATGTCCTGAAGAAGTCTTCCACAGAACAGATTTACGTGTTTTACCCATTCTCTTGACCCAGTTTTCATGGGCCATTAAGAAATTTGGAGCACTGGAGAGTTTTATTCTGAACACAGGTAGCTTGCAGCTGCTTCTGTCATTCCTTCAAAGCAGACGGGCATCCAACAAATTTCTGAGTTCTTTGGAAATCTAGTGCCACTTGTAAGGTGGAGGAAGCAGGAGAATGGTTGATAAGGCCACTGGGACACAGAGCGCAGGATATGGAAAACTCGAGATGGGGGCTTTTTTGGGAAGACAGAGTAAGCCTCCTCTCTCATTAACTGTCTACAGGTGTAATCCAGACTGCTACTAATGGCAGTTTTGGTTGTTGGTGATGGTGAGGTTTTCTTGAGGGTTTGGTCTTTTTTTTTGGGAACCTTTTGTTTGTATTTATTTCCCATTACTCTGGAAGATAATTTTCAGTGATCAGATTGGGTGAAATGCTGAGCATTTTCTTCTGCTCTTGGTCTCCTATTTGGTACTCTGTAGTTCCAGTCTGTTTTCTGGAGTCTAGAGACTTTCCTCATCATAGTTTATTTTTCCTCTGTGATAAAAATGCTAGGAATTATTTTAGCTAAAAAAAAGTTATATGCAGTATGTCAGTACTTGCCATAGTGATGTCAAACAAATCGAACATTACCATCTAAAGTAGATGGTATTTTTTAATACTTTTAAATCACTTTTTGTTTCCAATTGCATGCATCCATCCCATGCCAGGAGTAAACTCAGGAATCTGCTCCAGCATATTTGTGTAAAAAGTCACCTGATTGCAGGCATGTCTTCAGGAACACTGGACAACAAGCTGGTCCTGTTTTACCATCACAGCTGTTGGAAGTCTTTGTACTGAACCTGATGGCAAAATTCATAGATGAATGGATTTGTGTATTTGAACATTACAGGGCAATAAAATCTGACACATGGCCTGATATTTTGAAGGAAATACTGTCACTTCTGCAGTTAGTTATGGTTTAAACTACATAGTTCTTGATATTTGTGTAGTTTGCTTAGATCCCGCCCTTTTCAGGATGCTGGTGCTGGCAGATCCCATTCCTGCAATGTGTGTTCATTGGTGAATGAACCCCAGGAAGGGGCTCAAGAGCTCAGCCCCTCATTGCAAGTTACTACATGTAATTCACTAAGGACTTGTTCATACTTCTCAAGTCAGGGCCTAACTGTACTTACTAGTGTAAATCCTCTAGTAGCCTAAATATTTTGTGTGTGACTTTTCGAAATGTGCTGGTTCTGCTTCAAAAACCTTTTTCAGCTGCACAACTTAGATTAATGATTGCAGTTACAGAACAGTCTATTTTATTATTTCATCATCAATGAATCTTATACACAGCCTGCATTAGAAGAATACTGGCATTGTTTTCTTTAAAGGGAAAATAACTGCTTTCATTTGTGCCATGTGCATCAGGCCTTTTTCCGCATGAAAGTTTTAAATTGCATAATATACATTATTCATTCTGATAAAGTTTGCAGTTGTCTTGAAGAAAAAAATAGCTGCTATAAAGCAAGAAGGTAAAAACCATCATTATGCATCTTATAAGATAGTGCTTTATTTGCTTCTTCCAGATATTGGTAATAAATGCATTAAGGAGAGCACAAATAAACTGTTAATACAGTAATGCATAATATTTCAATTAAGTAGAGGTTTAATGTAACCAAACTACAGCAGTCTTTTTTTGATTTAGCACATGGAGCAGCAGTAGCTGGCATGGCCGCGTCAAAGGAGGAATGAAGGGCTTTCAGAACTTCATGGTGTCTGATAGTAACATGACTTTTGTGGAGTTTGTAGAGCTCTTCAAATCTTTCAGGTAAAAGATTTTTTTTTCTATACTAATTTCATTCATCCAAGTTTATAAAAGAGCAAAAATTTAATTTCTCCACTCTTTTTGCAGTGTCCGTAGCCGCAAGGATCTGAAAGACCTTTTTGATGTTTATGCTGTGCCTTGCAACCGGTCTGGCTTAGAGCCTGCTCCACTTTATACTAATTTGAAGATTGATGAAAATAGCAGTGGATTCCAGCCTGATTTAGGTTTGTTAAAGAGAAAAATGCAGCTGTTAGACTGCTGAGCAACTTCAGTTATTGGCCTTAATAAAATGTGTCTCAGTCAGTCTCATTATCACTTACAAGTTTAAGTAGGGGGCTGCTGCCATGCCTCCACTAATACCTAGTTAGCAGGGTTTCAGACAAAAATGAAGTGAAGGAAAAGTATTCTAGCTTTCCATTAGCCAGATATATGTGTAATTGGTAATAGCAGAGGAATAAAACTTGTTGCTGAGTGGCTGAGCCCAGGGATCTGTACAGGTTGCAGGAGCCCTGGAAGGGCTAAAACACTGAGCAAATATAGGGAGGAGAAATGAGGAGGCTGTGCCCTGTGTCCCATTTGGCAGTTTTTTTATCCGGTTTCCTAGTGGATCTGCTTTATGTGGGATAAGGGGGAAGGAAGCCCCTGTCCCCCTTTACATTCCTCAGTTACCATAATCCAAGTCTGGGACTTTGGCCACATGTAAAGAAAACAGTCTTTCTGCCAAGCAGCTTGTGGGGAGGGTGCAGAACAATTGGCATAGAAGACTGGAAGAAGATAAAGGGTGCTTGAACAGGAAGGGTATGGGGCTGCACACAGTGAAGGAAAGGCTTTGAGGCTGTACGTGGCGGTGAGAGGGAGCGGGAGAGTCCTGGGTGTGTGAGAGGCTGTGGATCCTGGTTAAAGGTTCCAGGATTTTGTTCAGAGTAATTGGACACCTGAAGTCCGCTCACGTGCATGCTTAATGCTCTCTCTTCTATTAGTGGATAGAAACAAGATGGCTTTGTTCTAATTTACTGTGTCAGTGCTAAAACACTCAGTGAAATACTTGTGTGTGTTGTATACTACATTATATTCTATACAGGATCTATAATACACATAGTTATTTAGCTTATATTTTTATTTCCTCATTTTTTCTTTTAAGATTTGTTGACTAGAAATGTTTCAGACCTTGGTTTGTTCATTAAGAGCAGGCAGCAGCTATCAGACAACCAGAGGCAAATATCTGATGCTATTGCTGCTGCCAGCATCGTAACCAATGGTACTGGAATTGAAAGCACATCACTGGGAGTATTTGGAGTAGGAATCCAGCAGCTGAACGACTTCCTAGTGAATTGTCAAGGAGAACACTGCACCTATGATGAAATCCTCAGTATTATCCAGGTCTGTAATACAAATATCTTGTATTTCCTTTCTACTACAACTCCTGGTACTTCCATTTTGCCCATTAGCGTTGTAGGCTGTTCAGAATCTGTGTGGGTATCTCCTTTCACACTGATACTGTCTCTACAGTTTACTTGAATTTAAAATTTAATTCTGTCTTTATTTTGGGCTAGAAAATTGTATGGATGTCCATAAATATATCCATTTAAAAAATGCAAATAAATAGTTTTATTAGCTATGTGTACTTTAGCAGGGAAGGGATGTCACCAGCTAGGAAATGTGTTCGTGACAGTTCATTTATTTCTCCTTGTCTGTGACCACATTTGATTGAGCATAACCCTACTTTGGAACTTAAGAACCATTTCCACATATTTTTATTTTATTGTAAAAAACATTTCAAGAGCAAACATGGACATTTTATTCCCTTGTGTACAATGGCTGATGGTTTTAGAAAGTGTGTAGAAAAATTTTTATTCCTCAAAACATGCATAATTAATGTACTCCAAAACTAAGCCCCCGTTTAGCAGTTAACGAAGGCTAAAAACTACATATAACTATCAACATGTAAGACAGAATTGCAAAGTTTGAAAGACAGACCTTCTAAAGAAACTTCAAGTTGGAATACCACAAATGTTGTTAATTTGAGATGGTGGTACGTTGTATTTAAGCATAATAGATGGGAGTAGGACACCTGATCATAAATCTTTCTTAATTTCAACTTAATTGCCATCTCAGCTTTGAACAGGAGAAGAGGTTGGATTAGATGATCTCCCAACATCCTTTTCAACCTGAATGATTCTTTGATTTATGATTATGACTTTAATATGTTTGTTTAGTGATTTGTAAAACACAATTTGCAGGCACCTGATTACTTTATCCACAAAAAGACTGGTTTTACATACTAACTGTTCAGTGCTATGAGCAGACTACATATAAAAACATGACAAAGACGTATTTCTAAGAATTGGTATTATATATCTCTTTAATTCCTTCCTCCTTATAGAAATTTGAACCTAGTGTGAACATGTGCCAGCAGGGGCTGCTGTCTTTTGAAGGATTTGCAAGGTAATTACTTGCATACTAATTTATATGTACACGTATACATATATGTTAAAAGATGATACAAGTGTAGTGATGTTTCTAGGAGAGTCACAAAATGCTCAGCACAGCATAAAATTTCCTAACATCTCACTTCTAGATTTTTGATGGATAAAGACAACTTTGCCTCCAAAAATGATGAATCACAGGAGAATGCTGAGGACTTGCACTTTCCTCTCTCGTATTACTACATAGAATCCTCACACAATACTTACCTTACTGGCCATCAGCTTAAAGGAGAGTCCTCAGTGGAGCTCTACAGCCAGGTATGCAGGATTGGATTGTTCTGTAGCTTTCAACATGAACTTGTTTGTTTTACTGGCAAGCTTCAGGAACATGACCCTTTTGCTTTGAAAATCTAAACGTCCTAAACCCCTGCTTGCAAAACGTTGGAAAACATGATGTGTGGGAAAGCTGCCTGTAAGAACAGTTGTGCTCAAATGCCTTTTCTAAGGCAAAAAAAGGGTTTCGTTTGAGATTCATAGCATTTAGACACCAGTCGGTCTGACCCAACCTACTAAAATTAGACTTTCCCACAGGAAAGACTGATCTAATATTTTAGTTCATTCAGATGTCAAAAACACTACTGAAATACTGTACATTGCACTGCAAAGACAAATTTCAAATAGAACTATAATTTCTAAAAACATTACTTCTAGGAATATTCTACAGTTTTTAGACTTTATGCCTGATTGGTGGTGAACAGGGAGGGAACAATTTCTCCCTTGGGCTTTCAGTTCTGTGTTTGTATATATATATTTGTATGTCTGTGTGTTTACAAAATGCTGGAGAAAGCAACAAACTTCCTGTCAGTAGTGTTTTCATTATGCTAAGAGTTAATGACTCACCATTGAGAAAAGACTCATCTGGTGTCGCATGTGCTCCCTCACCTGCGGCTATAGACAGAGAGGTGAGGCTCTGTTAGGAAATCCTGAATAACGTGAATGCACTGAGTAATGCAATTGCATAGGTTCCTGTAGTAGCACTGCACAGTGATCTTAGTATTGTGTTGGTAATAAATGGGAAGTGAGATAGAGATCAACTGCCTTCAAGGCAGTTAAGATGATGATTAAGAAAAGCTTCTTCTTGTCCCTCAAGTAGTTGGGGACTGCCAACTGAAGCCTGCTGAAGGGGCACTTTGTTCTGGCTCAGTGTGTCTGGCTCTCACGGAAGTGGTGGAGTGCCAGCTATGGACACAACTGTCTGAAATCAAATTATTCAGGTTTTGAGTAGAAATAATTTTTTATTTGTTCATGAATGGTTTTGCTGCAAATGGGTTTGATTGTTGAGATCTTACTATTCAGTAAAATATTAAATTGTAGTACAGGTGACAGGCATGCTAAATACTGATAGCAATAATAAACTGGGTTACCAAAAGGTGGGTTAGCTTATCTCTCCCTTCATCCTTTCTCTTTGCTTCCTTCATTGTTTTTTTTTTAGCAATGGCTTTCTAAAATAAATAAATGAATAATTTAAAAAGTGATGAATTAATTGATGGCTGTAAATTAGCTTAATATAATTGATTAAGATGGCCTGGCACATTTCCATTTTAACTATCCTCATGGAAGTTTCTTAAGACATCATTTTCAGACTATCTTTTATTTATAAAACTAACAGTAACAAAAAAACCCCAACAAACAAACTGCAGGTGCTTTCCCCATAGGCTGTCATGGGAGCAACCTGGAATAAATTGCCATGTTGCTTTATAGCTGCTTTTGCAGATAGAAATATGGAAATCATTCTCTCTCTCAGAAAATTAAGCTATACAATAAGAACCACCTTCTGCAAACAGATTCCATGTGTCCTCTAAGATACCATGAATTTGAAAGCTTTATTGTAATTCTTCCAAGAACATACATGCTTTCTTAATTTTCCCATTCTTTTTTGCTGGGAAATAAGGAATTCAGTTAGGGAATGCAGTTATCTGGGGACTATACCTTCTGTGGGATGTTTACTTCACAGAGATTGCTCTTTCCAGCAATTTTGCTGAATCACTGGGCTTTCATTCATCTCTGCGGTGTCTGTCTTTTGCTTTGATGGTATGATACTGTGTCTCATATGTGCTTACACTGTTCATTGTAGGTCCTTTTACAAGGTTGCAGAAGTGTGGAATTAGACTGCTGGGACGGTGATGATGGGATGCCTATCATTTATCATGGGCACACTCTTACTACAAAGATCTCTTTTAAGGTATGCTGGTAATTGCACATAGAAAGAAAAAATGAGAAGTTATTTTTTCTATAACGAAAGGAAAAAGTAATTGCCTACTAGAAAAGTACAAATCCTGATGGGCTAAATTCTAATATGATATAAACCGTAGATTATGTCAGACATGAAATTCTCAGCAGTAAATATAGTGCTTTTCAAATTAGTTTTTGTAGCATATATAGTGTAATTTTCTGTCTTTTTGTTGTTACATAAGTAACAGAGGTGGGTATCACTTGTGTTGTAACAAGATGTCAGCTTGCTTTGAAAGCACACTGTGGCCTCTTCCTTCTTACAGAAGAAAGCAGATGTCTCCCCCTCTCAGCTAACAGTAGGTGAACTGAATGCTGCAGAATGATCCCATGTTCTTTCAATGGCCTTTCTCTCTCGCAGGAGGTGGTTGAAGCCATCGATCGCAACGCGTTCATCGCTTCCGACATGCCAGTCATCATCTCCATAGAAAACCACTGCTCGCTGCCTCAGCAGCGCAAGATGGCCGAGATTTTCAAGGTAGGCCATAAACTGCAGTAAACTATTCCATGCACATGCCTTGGGATTTTCCATAGTACATCACGTGTTCTTGATATTTCAGAATGTATTTGGAGATAAATTGGTGACAAAGTTTTTATTCGAGAGTGACTTTTCTGATGATCCCATGCTTCCTTCCCCTGGCCAACTGAGAAGAAAAATCCTGCTTAAAAACAAGAAGCTGAAAGCCCATCAAACACCAGTGGATATATTGAAACAAAAGGTAGAGTCCTTCCTTAACAGCAAGCAGTGAGACCCAGCTCTTGTTAGAAATAGTTCATTCGTGTTTGAAGTTTTCACTGTTCCCATATGTACAGCAGAATAATCTAGTGCACATTCATGATTGGAAAACTCACAGTGGATTGCGGTGCTTTCAAATAAGTGGACAACACATATAGTAAAATATATCTACAGCTTAACTAAATTTTAGTGTATATTATTTTTATAAAACTTCATAATATTATGATTAACACCACATGCCCTATGTGACAAACATAAATGAATTTTTTTCTCTGAGGCTATAACATTTACTATTCGTGTTTATTTGAGAAGTAGTGATATGCATTGAGTATATGTGTATAATTGTAGTAATTTTTGGTAGAGTTCTGCTTTGTTTCTTTTTTAGTATTCAAACCAGGCAAATACTCAATTTCTTACTGACTTTTTGTGGGGGACTCTGCTACTCAAATAGTGCTTATTCCCATGTGAGAACTTTTTTGATTTCTAAAAATTAGGGCTTAATCTCTAGTAGCTTCAATCTAATAATGTCTCTGGTTAGTCAGCAGTTAAATTGAATCCTTGAAAACTAATTGCCATTACCCAAAATGTAAACACACTTGCATCAGACTTAAATTCTTGTTATCAGATGAGTAAATCACACTGATCATACCAGTATAAGGATATTCTCCATCTTTTGCAAAAGTATTTAACTGTTTCTGAAACAACATACCTCAGATTGGAAAAAGTCTTGAATGATGTGCAATGTGGACATTTTCCCATAATTAATTAGGTTTCATATCTTATTAAGTCTTTTACTTGCAATACAAGTTCTCTTTACATTCAAACCCTTAAAGTGGTATTTTAGCTTGATATTAGCAATCTTACTTATTTCTCACTTAAGATATTCATTGCTTTCATATAAACAAAATAAGATGCAAAAAGCGATTAAAATTCTTTTTCTTTTTAAAAGTACTTAGCAATAATATAGTAAGTGCTCCTGTTGTTGTAGGCTCACCAGCTGGCACATATGCAAGCACAGGCTAGCAATGGTGCTAGCAACCCCACACCTACCAATGAAGAGGAAGAAGATGAAGAGGATGAATATGACTATGACTATGAATCTCTCTCTGATGGTAACTATATTTACGTGTTTGTTTGTTTGTTTATTACAGTGCTTTTGTTAGAACTGTAGTAATAAGATATGTGAATATTCTAGTTCAGGAATGAGCTAGGTAAGCAGTGTCCTTGCACAAGTCTGAAAAGGCTGGAATTCTTCAGCTGGTAGAGAAGAGGACTGAGTGGTGAATTGGAAGCAGTTTTACTAAGTCATGAAGTGGTGGATTAAGGGAAGCACAGAATGTTACTCATTAGATCTAGGGGGTGCTCAGTAAAACAGGTGGAACATCAGTCTAAAACAGGTAAAATATTTGTTTGTGCAGCTGGTAGTAAACTTCTGGAATTTGCTGCCGTGGGAAATTGCAGAGCCAAATGGCATCAGCATATTAAAAAAAAGGATTGGACAAATTCATGGACAGATTTGTAAGCAAATGTTACAGGTAGCAGTATTTGGTCCAACATCTCTGTTATGCAGCAGCTGTGGTTGTTGGGATGGTACTAGGGAAGCGGACCATGACTAGTGGCTGATTGCTCTGTTGCTTCTGTTAGAAAGAGAATACTGGGCTAGATGGACAACTGGTCTGGCACAGCTGGGGATGTTCTCCTGAGTGATCAGTGAAGTACTTCACTCACTGCACCTTTAAGTCTAGTGGGGACCCATTCAAGTTCTAGGTGCCATGTTCAGAGAAGATGTAAGGCTTGAGCATGTCCTGCAGCACAGGACTTCTTTCCAGGTGGTCTCTTATTTACATTGCTTACTTCTGTGTTTAGGGATTTAAAAAATAGTCACAAAATTAATGAATGCAGTTCAGGACTTGACACTGCTTGTGGAATAGCAATGTTATTTATGAGTTTGATGTCAGTGCTGCCTTCAGTTGCGTTTTGCCTGAAAGTTGGCCTAACTGGCTGCTTGAGCATACTGTTTGTGAGGAACAGGGTAGAGATAGTTTAGATGTAACTTGCTGTGAAAACTTAGTTCTTTGCTAACAGACTTGCCAAGAAAATATTGTGAACTTAATTGCAGTAAGTGACTTTTGAGCACTGTTCTAGTTAAGAGAAGGTTTGAGAAATCTGAAGCTAGCAAGAAACATTCACACCTTCCAGTATACAAAGGAATCTGCAGCATGGTTTACTACTTTATTACAATGGTTATTCTTTGGAGTCTTTAATTGTGTTAATATTTTGTTAAAACTAATCTAAATAATGGTCTGTAAACTTTCTAAAGCAGATTCAGTTTTATTTTTCTTACCGATACATTTTTTTGCATAAGGCTAATAGTTTTACGACTGACACTTATTTTTCATTTCTCTGGCTCTAAGTCTTAATTCCCTTTACTCTTATTCCCTCTCTGACTCATTTCCCTGTAGCTGATGTCCTTAATGCTTCTCCTGCTCCTAACAGCCAGGAAGGTAAAAGCCACTTGGTTGAGCATTTTAACTGCATGAAATCAGCACTGCATCTTCAGCCTGTTCATTGTGACAGTGTGAATATATAGTTTCTACTTCATATTATAAATGCAAGCAGATATTCTTATATGGCATTGTTAACTGGTCAGGAACTGTTATTAGCCTGCATGTGTGACACTTGTTATGCATAAAAAGAATATGGTCAAAGCATCAGGAATATCAGGAATGAATTGAAACCATTCCTTTTGTGACAACTGCAGTATTTTGGTCCAGAAAGACAACATTATTATTCATACTATTCATTGAAAAATATGTAGCTTTGAAGAGGTATTTCTATAGATGTAAAAAATACTTGTGCATGGTGAAAGCAATGTGTACATATTTGATGGGGTTAATTGTGCTTGGATTTTGGCACTTTTTTTCATTCAGGAATATCAGTTGTTTTCAGATGGCAAACTTAAATCATTAGATGGTTTGGGTTTAAAGATCTTCTGAGAATGAAAGGATGGGCTTTAAAGGAAGTGCAATGTCTTAACCAAACACAAGCATTAAATTTTTAAACAGAAGGTTACTACTTGAGGATGATGCTTTGACCAGTAAATGCATTATTTTAGCATCTGGTTATTCATATAATATTCACAGCACTGTCCACAAATATTGTTAATTCAAATTAAATTTCCATTTGAAACTGTTTGGCTTCATGTTTATTAAAATTCCATTAATTTTTAGATAATATTCTTGAAGATCGTCCTGAGAATAAATTATCAAGTGATAAACTGCAGTTTGAATATAATGAAGAGAATGCCAAACGACTAAAGAAGGCTGATTGTGCTACTTACAATAATAAAGGAAAGGTAGTTCTGCTTTTCCCTCCTTTCTTCTCAGCTGTGCTTTGATATATAACCAGGTTCCAAAGGATTTGGACAGTTTAGGTAACTGAGACTCAGATGGCAAATGCACTTTAATGAAGAGAAATAATAGAAAGCATGGAAAGACCTCAGAAAAAATAGCTGAAATAGAACAGATGCTGAACATAATGTTCAAGAAAACTCCATAGAGATCATTGTATGTATGGGCTGCTTGGCTGAAAATTAGATCCAGAAGCTTGTTTAGATACTTCATTTCCATTAATATTGATGGAACTGAAGATTTCATCTGAATCTTCAGTATCTTTGTGTTTTGAAATAAGTTTAAAATATCACACTTAAGATATCAGATAACCACAATACCTCTTATTAAATCATCTGAAAAAGGAACCAGTGTATTGCTGTTTAGTATATTGTAGATTCTTCTCTTCAACATGGATGTGTTTTGTCTAAATGTTTGTAGAACTGAGTCTGAATAAGGCCTTTACACACTACTGCAGAATCAGTAACAGGTGTTGATGCAGAAATGTGCACACAGGAGAGAGATTTGTTAGGTGAGAACAGAAACCATTTAGGAAGAAAGAGATAAAATATTTTAAAGACATAAGTAAGATATGCAAGAGTTCTTCCACATTCAGTAATACTATTATTAAATGTTCTTGGTGTTGTCACTCAGGTTTATGACATGGAACTGGGTGAAGAATTCTATCTTCCTCAAAATAAGAAGGAAAGCAGACAAATAGCCCCAGAGCTATCAGATCTTGTCATTTACTGTCAAGCTGTAAAGTTCCCGGGTAAGTACTCTGCCCTGCTTTATGGCTTTAAGCTTTCTAATTCCTGGAGACATTATGTTTATGTTTTGAATTAGTTTGAAGTAGTCGAGGACGTTCGTTTTTCATGATTTGGTAGTCTTCATAGTAACAGCTCCTGGCTGAGAAGTAGTGTTCATAAATTATGTGAATACATACTGTTTGTCGTATTAAAATGTTTACAAAAGTGAAATTCGCCAGTCTTCACAACTTAGACAACTACTTCACTGCCAAATGCCAGATGACAGAAAGCTTTATCTTAAGAGCTCTGAGTTTCCATGTAAGGACCTACTGAATTAAGAAAGAAAATACTCCTAAGACCTTGAAGGAAGAGCGTGTCACATTTCTTTAAGTGACCTCGTTTTAGTGTGTTTCACCTTTGCCTACAGCTGCATCTTCTGTTCTTTCCCAAGTGGCCAGAAGAGGAGCCATTTGCAGGGGTAAAGCAACTTTTCATGGGGTGGGTGAGGGCAGCTGCTTGCACACTCTCACACAGTCTTCATGGAAGCAGTTACAGGAGAATCTTCCTCTGTACAGTAGGAAGAATAATGTTTGCAGAGAAAAGGAGAGGGAGTAACTGAAGAGATCACTGATAGTTACTTGTTCAGCACTGAAATGTGAGGTTGGGTATATTTTGGCTCATACTGTGTACATAAATACTTTTAAATTGAGAATTTATTGTTTATTGATGTGTTTAATGTTTTGAATGAAAAATCTGCTTTTTAGTGGAATGGTTCTCTGTGGAAAAGTTAGCAATTCTGCCAAATCATGATCTTATACAAATAGAACTATAATCAGATTAGAGAAGCTAACCAAACATAAAATAGTGTCAAATAGGCAAGATAAACATGCTGAAAAATGGACAGACATTCTTTTATAATCGTTTATAACTTTAAGAATTGTAGGTGTCACTTGTAAAAATAATGACTTCTAAAAATTCAAATCTGATATTCTTTTTAATGAAATCTGCAATGAGATATCTTTCAAGTAAAATATTTTCTTTTAAAGATATTCAAGATTAAATGGGGATAGTTTGGGTTGTTCCAAGCATTTTGACACACAAAAAATTCTGATATTCTAAGAAAACTTTGAAATACTTAATTTTTAATATAATACTGGTTATAAAAGAAATACCTGCTTTCCTTCTCAGATTTCTTCCTCTTGCTTTAAAGGGATCATCAGTAGAACAGTTAAGAAAATTATCTACTTTCACAGATAAACACATGAAGCTGTGGAAATTACCTTTCCAACAAACTTTGTCTCCTTTGAGACAAATACTGCCTCCTCTGAGGTAACGTAGACTTCCATGGCCACCATGCCACTGACTGGATTCCTCTGCTCAGCTGGAGGGCACAGACATGGTGCAGCACCCTACCCCAGTATCGTCCATTAATGATGGGAACAAGGCTGGTAGATCCATGACTATGTAGCTGTACTGCCTGTGTTCCTAACCAACTCAGAAAATGCAAGAGTTTTGGGAATAGGGAGGGCAGAATTCATGTCAGTGTCTGATCAATGATGTAAATACATTATTTCTCCTGTCTTCATGTATTTTTGTTCTGTTTTTACACTTGCCTACGTCCCTGAATGTTAATCACTGATTTGTGACTATAGAAAAGGACAAGGACCATTACATTCACTTACCCTAACCTACTGGGTAACACAGACTTCCCTAAGTGTTCCCTGGTCAAAACAGAATTTATCGTCTGGAGAAAACAACGTTTCTTGTTTATAAAACCTCTGGTAACAAGGAGCCCACCACAGATCTTGTTGTTTCTGTGCTTTTTGACCTTACAGTCCTTGCTTAACTTGAATTTCAGTGTGTTGGATGTCATTACACCCTTATTTGAGAGGCTGAATGTCTGTTCTCTGGGTTCACCCAAGCTGAGGGCAGTGAAGCAGCCCTGAGCACTGCTACTGGCACATGGCTTGTCATGTCTCAGTCCTTGGTGCTGAGATCCTTACACAATGAGTAGAGAAACTGAGTACATAAAAGCAGGATTTGCACAATCAAGTGGAGAGAGTAGGGAGTCACCTGAGCTCACCAGGGTGAAATTCGGTCACCATCTCCATCCTATCAGATTATCTGCCCCTATGGTATTGCTTTTCAAGAAATTAAAGTGAACATAAACAGGGACACCTTACATGTAACAGTGCTGTAAATTCTCTTTTGAGGTCTGCAAACCTGCAGACTTTCTCTTGGTCTGAAAGACGTGGTGAGAAGGTGGCAATTACAGTTTAACCTGTTATGTTAGTATGGTGAGAATAAGAAGGACAGGGAAGCTTGCAATCCTGTGGATTAAAAATCTAGAAGCAGTAAAACAGTGTGCTTATATCTAACACATGAGATGGGCACTAAACTCTGTAACTCGAAGAACATGGCACAGGGGTTGTAGGGAAACACAAAACATTTACTCTGTCACTGTGATAGTACAATAGGATTTATGTACATTATGGTGGGATCTAAGCTGGTCCTACTTTGACCAGAGAGTTGAACCAGGTGACTTCCATATCCTTGTCAACCTCTATTATTTTGTGAATTTATGATTCTGTGAATTGATAAAGCTATATTTTGAAGTCAAGTTTAAATTGGAGTGAAAAATGGAGCTTGTCTCTGGGAAGAGATGTGTGACATGCAAAGCATGGGAAAGGCTGAAAGGAAACTCCCAGCTGCAGTGTACCCTGTGGCCATCACGCTGGGTTCATTCGGCCCTGGGGCTTTGCCCTGCACTCTCTGGTGGTTTATGAGGTTAGTTTGTTTCCTCAGTGACCATCTCCACGGCAGGATTTTGAAACCTGGATCTTACTTGCCAAATCCATTTGATCCATTGAAAACTGGGTTTAAATAGTGCTGGAAGCACACTGTGCATAACTCCTCATTCTTCTAGTCAATTCATATTCCTTTATCTCAGTTTCTACCATCTTCTGTGGTTTATGTGTATGCTTTGGCCCAAAGAGACAATACATCTCCAGTGCTGAAAACATTTATGTATATTCTAAATGTTACTAACCCAAGCAGTTCCATTAACACTGTGTGCATAATTTTAGTAAGTACATGTACACATGCCATAAAGACTGAGAGCTGAAAATTTGCAGCTGTAGACAAAATTCAGTCAGAAAGAGGCCAATGTATTTACATTTGTATTTGAAATATTAGTATTAAATCCAGAACTGTCTTTAGGCAGGTGTGAATTTATGTGAATTAATTTCGGAGTCACAGTTAGGCACACACAGTGAATTTGCTTTGTTATATTCTATATTACAAATACATCTTGGGTCTCTGAGAGCATCCCACACCTCACTGCTGGGGGTGTCAGAATAATTATTGTGCACTTTAATTTTGATTTGCTGTGTGCTCTCTCCAAGCCAACAGAAAGAAATTGACCTTAAGTGGGATTAAGTCTGTTTACTTCACCAGATTCAGGTCATGATTTTAATGATTATGTTTCTAGAATGCGCAAGTTTGAATAATAGCTATAGGTAATGGATTTTGCATACCTAACTGTATTTCCCTACACTGGAATACAAATAAACAGAAGAAGATGACTCTGAAAACATTTTGAAGTTAAACTGTTTAACCAACAGCATTTAGACTTATTCTATTCTATTCTATTCTATTCTATTCTATTTTTAAATAATAATCTTGCATTTATTTAATGGTGTAGATATCATAATCTAGATAAATTCCATGATATTCGCTACTGTACAGATTTATTGCTTCTGTAGAAAAGATTTTTATTTTTTTAAATTATTCCTAGGATGAATACATTGGGACTGTTAATGCAGATTTTTTTAGTATCAATTTGGACCATGTAGTAATTTGAGAGAAAGCCACCTTCCTCAAGCCAAGAAGTAAAATGGAGAAAAGTTATCTCACAGAGGGAACTGTATATTGTATTGCTTCATACGAGTTTCTATATACATTATATAAATGCATACATATATACATTATATATAAAACCATACATAATAGATACATATATAAAAGTGTGTATATATGAAAAGATGTTAAAATTAAATTACGGAGAAAAATACACTGCTTGTCATGTGTACTATATAACAGGAGTATTCATGCCTTCAAAAATAATGTAAAATATGATGGAAAATGTCATGCCCTCTTGGTCATGTTTTTGGCTCATTTATTTTACATTTATGGGAACAGGCTTGTCAACTCTAAACCCATCTGGCTCTAGCAGAGGAAAAGAAAGAAAAAGCAGGAAGTCCATTTTTGGCAACAATCCTGGCAGGCTGAGCCCTGGGGAGTCAGCTGCTCTTGCCAAAGCATCTGGAAAAGGTAAAGTTAGCATCTTCTTTCACCAGTCACGTGGAATGACTCTGTAATCCAACACATGTACCAGACCAAGTTGTTAAAGATCAAGTACTTTGCAACGTGTAAGGCGTTAAACTTTGGAATGGTTTTTCATTAGTGCAGCAGTTATTACAGTACCACTATTACAACTGAAGTGTTGAGTGTGGAATATTAGCATTACTTGGTCAGAAATATGATAACCCTAATTCATAAACAATTCAAAACTAACGTACATTTTAAGTAATGTATCTTAAAGTTCATATTTTAAAAGATATAAGTGAGTATTTTCAAAGTACAAATGAAAGCTAGGACTGTTGGGCTGGTCCAGAAAAGAATTTTTATTGTCAGAAGTAGAACTTAGCGGCCTAAAATTCAGCCAAGTCCAAACGTGTAATTGTGCATATTAGACTCTGCAGGTGATTCCGTTTGTGAGCCTGGAAATTGTGCTTCTGCCTATGAACAGATGTAAAGAAATACAAAGAAAGTACAGAAAAGGTTCTGGAGCAGAAATAAGACCCAGATCCCCTGCCTTTCAAGTGATTGCCATAAACAGATATTTTGAACTCATTTTCTGGCTCAGGGAGGGTTGCATTTCTTGCAGCCCAAGGGCATGACTGCATCAGATAGGAAAGATTTCCTTCTAGAGGCCAGTGTCCTAAAAGTAAAGAAGTCTGGTGCCTAATTCTGGAGCATATAAGTATTTTGCTGCCTTTGTCCCGTAACTTTTGCAGTCTCTGTAGATTGCCTGTTTGAAAAATTAGCAGATGGCTTTCAGTCTTGCCTCTCTTCCTCATGTAAAATGTATAAGTGAGAAGAAGGGAATTTTATTCCCTTATTTTATTCAGGCAGATGCCAATTAGGTATTTATGTATGAAAGTGGTTGTTAGCACATCTAATCATGGTATTATTTCAATACTTGAACATTGTGTTTTCTCCTGTGGATTGTTCTTACTGTGTAGGAAGGACTATGACACTTGCCCTGAGTAGTGTGATTTTCCAGGATCCCCTTTTTGTACTGTAACCAAAGCACACACACACAAACTCCACTAGAAAACACTGAATTTTTGGAGTCTCTGCACCTGCAGCTGTACCTTGAGGGCACTGTTTATTTTCCAGGTCCTTTTGATGCGATGCGGCAGACCTGGGAAGATCCTTGCTCTCCTTACAGCTCTCCAGCTTCGCTCAGTGCCATCATCAGGACACCCAAGTGCTATCACATCTCGTCCCTGAACGAGAACGCTGCCAAGCGGCTCTGCAGGCGCTATTCCCAGAAGCTGATCCAGCACACCACCTGCCAGCTCCTGAGGACCTACCCTGCTGCCACACGCATCGACTCCTCCAATCCCCACCCATTGATCTTCTGGCTCCACGGGGTACAGCTCGTGGCTCTTAACTACCAAACAGACGGTAAGGCTACACAAACTCAGCGTTTGGTAAGTTTTAAATGTGATAGGAGGCCTTAAGTAATGAATTTGTATTTTCCCTGTTTACTTTTCCTTGCTCTCCCGAGGGAATCTACCTGTATCTGTGCAGCCCAGCACAGGCAGGTTCATACCACGACAGTCTGGTCCTTGAGAGCACCGACCCCACAGTCCAGGAGCTTTATGCCAATGCACCAGGTCCCCTGATAACCCAGAAGTGCCTGGACAACAACACCTTCCATTTTTGTTTTTATTCTATTGCTGAAGGTTGTTTTTTTGTCCCGAATTCAAGTAACTGTTATCCCTTTCTGATAATTTCAACTATAAAAAGGTACTGAACTATTTTTAACTTGGAAGTGCTTGGATGCTGGTTTAATGTTGACCAAAACATTTTTGGACTATTGGCTATCCTATCTTGTGTTCCTTCAGGTTTTCAATGGGGGATCCTTTAGGTCATCTACAGTGCTCTTTCATTCTGCAGTTCAGGTTACATTCGTAGAGACTTCCCAGAGAACTGGTGTAGGCAAGCCCTACAGTTCAATAAAGACAAAGGAAAGGGAAAGAATGAACTGTGCTTAGAGTTTTGTGTAATTACTGTATAGATTGGATACATAAATCACAGCTAGTTCTGAAAACCAGGAATAGTACATAACAAAATAATTTTTAAAAAGATACTTCAAACATGACTTTGTCTTCACTGTTACAGTTTTTCCATTGTACCATTGCTCTTTGTCAGTTTTGGCTGCCTTACTTTCACAGATCTTCCTCTGCAACTCAATGCAGCAATGTTTGAGGCTAACGGTGGCTGTGGATATGTTTTGAAACCTCCAGTTCTGTGGGATAAAAACTGTTCAATGTACCAGCAGTTTTGTCCATTGGAAAGAGACCTTGATAATAAGGAGCCAGCTATATATTCTTTAACAGTAAGTACATGAAAAGGGAATTTCATACAGGCAAACAGATAGACAATGTGCAACTACAGTCTTTAACCAGCATTATGGTCATGCTTCTAAATGAAAAGATCGAATCTTTAAATGTTGCTTCCAAAGGTCAGGCTAACTAACAGAAATTGGAGAGGGAAGGAACAAAGATTGGTCTTTATTTTATTGTATTGGCTGATTTGTATCCATAGTTACTTTCACTGTTTCCTTCACAGTATTTGTTGAAACCTAGTCCTGAAAGGATTTTCCCTGGGACTACGCAACTGTGTAAAATTACACATGTGCCTTGATGTTTTATACATTTGTGAACACTTGAAAAGCTGCACAAAAAGCCATTATGAAAAGCTGTTCTGAATCTTGAAAAAGTATTTTTTGTAAGTTATATAATAAGATATATAATTCATGGATTTGTGGCCAAAAAAAAGTATTCTCAGAAGCTAGTCCTTTCCAGGAAATGTGTCAGAAAAGTGAGATTCATAAGAATCAGACTCTCCCAGCTGTGGTAATTGCACATTTAATTCTTGTGTTGTGTATGCCAAAGCAAGCCAGAGCTCAGTGCCATCACCCCAGTGTAATGGAGAAGAAAATGTGATCCTTTTTGACCACATTACTGGTACATTCTTTCTGGATTAATATTCAGATGCCTTGAACAGTTACATTCACTATGTATAGTGTATTTTTTCAGAGGAAAGATACCATAGCAGTGGTGTTGAGGGTGGGAGGGTTGAGGCAGCTCTGCTTCTGAAGTTACTGCCCTGGCAATCAGAAAAGTGAGTGTTGTAATTAAATCAGCATGTTAACGAACTGTGCTTAGGGGTGTGCTGAGCAGTATTTAACTCAGGATCATGACAGCATAGGGATTACTGCACTAATTGTTCTCTGTACTCCTCGGCTTCAGATCGTGTCTGGCCAGAACGTTTGCCCCAGCAATAGCACAGGCAGCCCCTGCATTGAGATCGACGTGCTGGGGATGCCCCTGGACAGCTGCCACTTCCGCACGAAGCCCATCCACCGCAACACTCTCAACCCCATGTGGAACGAGCAGTTCCTTTTCCGGGTTCACTTCGAAGATTTGGTCTTTCTGCGGTTTGCGGTTGTTGAAAATAACAGCTCAGCTGTTACAGCTCAGAGGATCATTCCCCTAAAAGCGCTGAAGAGAGGTACAGTATAGTTTGCGGTGGCACCCTATGCTAAAACGGTCCAGCAGATTCCTGGGCTGGATCCTTCCAGAGGGAAATTTTTAATCAGCTGACTGCATTTTTCTAGAGGAGACAGGGAGTAAGTATCAGACAACACACCACGACCTGGCAGTACAGTGCTGATCTAAGACTCCCTGGGAGCTGGCAGCTGCCCCAGTGACTTGTAAAAAGTCCTATACTGTGCTGTTGTCAAGTCAGGGGCATGTTGTACATACCTGCTCCAATCCTGAGGGTACTCCTGAGGTTATGTTCACCAGAAGACTGGCTGCTCCCTTAGGAAGCTTGAAGTGGTTTCACTCCTGCCTTGTCCTTTGCCCAAGAAACTGCTGTAACAGCTGATCACTGGGCAGAGGGGAATTGCACTTCTTGCAGCCGTGGCTGGAGGGGAGTTGAAGGAAGGGTGAAAAAAGTGAGAGAGAGATGAGGAAATATCACCAAGTGTGTGACACCTGGGGTGGGAGTTTCCATGTTTCCAGTAGCTCTTCTACATTTGCTTTGTGGCACTGTAACACCGCACAACTGTCTGGGTTAATATATGATCTGGCCATAGGCATGCATTTTCCAGTGAGAATTTGACCTTGCTTCATTCATGTATTAAATATTTTATGTATGACTATATTGAATATTATGGTAAAACAAAGGTAGGTTGCTCTATGAGCCACTTGGCAGCAGGATTTGTGTCACACTGTTGTACAGAGTGTTAATGCAGTGTTATTACAGTGCTTTCAATCCTACCTGTGTGGCAAAGTGTAGCTACAAATACAGCAAATTTGAGTTTTCCAGTTATGAGATTTGTGTCCTAGGATGTGGCAAAGTATTTACAGAAGGATTTTTCTTCTTTAGGCTACAGACATGTCCAGCTCCATAACCTACACAATGAAACATTGGAAATTTCCAGTTTGTTCATAAACAGTCGGAGAATGGAAGAAAGTCCCTCTGGAAACACTCTGCCTGCATCTGTGGTAATTTAATTTTTGTTTGTGTGTGTGAATTACCTGTATTCTTGGTTTAGTAACTGCTATGATGTGAGTTTTTCTAGAGCCAGAGTGTTCAAAGATGTTAGCCCTCAAACCTGCACATTCTTCAGACATACCTTGATGCCTACTTTTTTTTTGGCTTTGGTGGAAGTAAGGTTATCCCACCTGGCTTAAACTGTGGGAAGGTAAATCTTTTCAAAGTCTGGCTTCTCTGCTGTATTTAGGTGTAGAACAAGAAATGTGCTCCTCGGCTGGGGGAGTGTGGATGAGCAGTGAAGTTCAGTGCTGCCTCATGCATTCCTTTGTGCATAAATTGTATGCAAAGCATTTGAGACCAAAAAAAAGAAAGATGCAAATTACCAATAACTTTGAAATAATGAGAGGAAGATTGATTTCTATTACAAGAAAAGATGAACTCTGTATTTCCATAAATACACACAGATTTATATATGTGCAAATATGTATACATACAGATATTTGTATATCTAAAAATATGTATGCATGCATGCATAGATGGATGTGATTTTTGTTTAAAAGCCCTTACTGTTAGATCACCTGGGTTACTTGTGTTTTGACAACTTCAAACATGTATTTTATCATTTTGCTGACTTCTTAAGTGTTAGATAAAACTTTCTGAGCTCCCATGTGTGCAGCAGATGTGTTGCAGATACTACCTCCTGTGAATATATGCCAAACTTGTATCTTGGTGAATTACTAGGGTAGAAAGGAAGAACAAGTAGTTTGGAGGTTAAAACGAGGCTATAGCTTTTCATCCAGTAATCTGTGTGCTGAATCCAAATATCTGAGCTCAGCTAGAATGGGGAGTGAGTGATGAGGTTGGCCCTTTGTCCAGTGGCAGTTTATGTATTCCCAGTGGAAAACTTCCTTTTTCTTCTTTCTCTTCAGCTTCAAGATATGATGGAGGCTTTTGGAGGGTTTGTTGGGGTTTTTTTAAATGCCTTAATCTGTAGTGTAAGAGAGAGCCTTGTATTAACTGAACAGCTTTGCTTTGTCAAGGCCCTTACCACTTGTGTGTACAGTTTCTGTTAAGCAACCTAGAAATAACATGCCTGTGTGAAAACATCCAGTAACCTGTTGAATGTTGTCTGAACAGTTGTTTAGCCTGGGAGAAAGGAAAGCTGCTGTGACTTACAAAGTGACAGTTCATGGAATTCCAGGCCCGGAGCCTTTCACTGTTTTCAGTGTAAGTGCGGGGACCACGGCTGCACAGCTGCTCCATCAGGTGAGGTTCCTGCTGAATTGCAGACTCTTCTTTGCAAGAATCCACACTGACATCCTTCTGGACTTCTGTCTCCCTGCACTTCTCACACACAGGGTCCTTGTAGTTCATTCATCACAGCAAGGGGTGCTGTCAGAAATGCATTGGTATGGAATTAAGTACATTGCAAACACAGAATATAATCAGTGGAATTTTCCCAATCTTGGCTTCAGAGAATGGGTTTATAATCTTAGAACATATTCCTTATTAGTATTTCAATATTTGGGCATATGCAGATGAGAAAAACAATCTAGTCGACGGGGGCAGTGGGTTCTCCTTACGACAAGGGCAAACATTCCTGCACAATTCTGTGAACTGAAGCACTATAGGAACAGAGAGTAAAAGTTAGAGGGCTAAGTTCATGAGTAGAAAAACCAGTTAACTCAGCAGGGATTGTTATTCTAGCAGTGGGAAAAGACTGTACTGTCCTGGGAATATGAATAAATTTTCTGGCCAGCCAAAAAGGACCGAAATAAGCTTAAATAGTACTGCCTTGTCTGGAATAGTTGAACTGCTTGGCTGGGCTAAAGAGAACAGGACATTACCCTGGAGTAAAATATCTGAATAATAAATAGCACATCAGAAATCCTGCCTGCACTGTCAGAATAGTTACTGATTCTTTTAAAGCTTCCTTGTTCATTCTCATTTATAACTACTAATTATGCACTGTTTATATTTAGCATTCTAATTGTTGTGTGTTGTCTGTCTTAGCTCTTGGCTACCATAAAAGGCACCGAGTCATGTGCTGCAGACTATTTTCTGATGGAAGAGAAAAGTTTTATATCTAAAGAAAAGAGTGAATGCAGGAAACCACCATTCCAGAGGGTGATTGGTCCTGAAGAAGGGTTAGTGCAGCTTTTGAACAGTTGGTTCCCAGAAGAAGGATATGTTGGAAGAATTGTCTTTAAAACCAGAGAGGAAGTAAGTCTGTTTTAGATAAATTATTATTTACAAAGGTGGCTAAAAATAGCTCTTAGGACCAGGAAACAAAAGCATGTGCAGTATTTGTTTCACTACTTGGTAAGTAATGTCAGTGCTGTGTACATTATTTAAAAACAAACTTAACTCTTGAGTGAGCAAGCACAACTGGACTGTATACACCTGTGTGACACCAACTGGACATCCCTCAGCTCCAGTAGCAGCTGTGTGGTGTTTATTCATTATGGCTCAGTCACCAGCTCAGTGCCTCTGTTTGGAGTGATAGTTCTAATTTAATGCAAGTCTAGATTATGCCAACATAGGAAATTAATACAAAGATAATAGTTGATACCAAAGGATCATAGATAACAGAATTCCAGAGAAACACCATCAATTTAGATGGCAGCAAGTTCTTACCTGTCTAGAAAGATTAGAAATAATTTTATTATTAAAGAATATGTCAGAAAGCCTCAAAGGATGATTAAATTATCAATGAAAGCCTAAAATAATGAAATAGTGATTTCTTTAAATTAAAAGGTGGAAGATGACTTGAGTTTAAACTATGAGCAAAGCATCTACAGCTTAAAATATGCTAGTGCCCAGGCTTGTGAGACAGAGACAAAAAAACCAGGAGAAAGACACTTAATGATCCCATTTTCAGAGGCACTTTCTTTGGTCAGTTCAGCAAATAAAAATGCTTGCTTAGTACACAGATTCTACATACATAAATGACAGAGGTCCTCTGGTATTCTTTAAACTGAAAAAAATGTATTTTTGCCTATTTTTACAGATCTTTTGATAAAGCTTCAAATTTTGACAAATTGCTATTACATTGCACAAGCCCACATTTTGGTTTCCTTTATATCTAATACTTGGAGCAAAAATGACAAGGTAGAAATTTGTTTGTGGAAGTAGTAGCCTGCTGAAGTCCACTGACTGCAGCACTGCCTCTGTCAGTGTATGCTGCCACACAGTCCTGCCAAGCCCCATTCCTTCAGAAAATGGGTTAAAATCTGTCTTAGCACATGTGAAAATTATGCTGTAGTTCTGTCCTGTGATGTGAGTACCTCAAAGCATTATCCATAATTTTGAGCCTTTCTGCAGACAGCAGCACCTCAGAGCTTGGAGCTAGCAATGAAGCTGAAAATCTGACTGGAAAAACAAGGAGCAGGTCCAGTGACAGGGTGCAGTACACAGCACATATTTACAGCTTATGAATCCAAGCTGTGTTCCAAGGTGTTGGACAGGAATGCACTCTCTGAGAGAAGGCTCAGGGAGGAATTCTGTCCAAAGTCTGCAGTAGTCATTGAAAAGGGAGAGAGAAACAAGCAGCCTTCCTCTTGCTCCACACCACAGGAAAATGTTTGCTCAGATTCTGGCTCTCTAAATTCTTTTGGCTTTAGTGCAGGGACAGGAAAGAAAAGAACCCTTTCCACCATCTCCCAGCGTACTGGCACCATTACATGACAAAAGATCATTTTGTATACATAAGGAAAGGATTTAAGGGACCATTTTTGTGAAATATGGTGCTATGCAAACATCTCCATTCTTCACCTACTATGAAAGGTATTTCAGATACTGATTTTAGAAAACGTGGGTATTTACTAGCATTATTATTAGCAATAGTGGCTTGTTGAAACTCTCTAATAATGCATTTAATGAAATGGAGCTGGGGCAACTGCAGAGTCTCCAATTTCCATGATATAAACCTTTTGTGAGCACCAGCTATTAGTTACCTCTCTGAAGTAAATTAATTTCTCTCTCATTTTCTCTGTAGAATTTAAATGAGAGAAATGTCTTTCAAGAAGCAAAGGAAGAAGCAACCATCAGCTCTGAGGATGACAGTTTCTTTGTTCAGGTACATGATGTTTCCCCAGAGCAACCACGCACCGTGATCAAAGCTCCACGCCTCAGCACGGCTCAGGATGTCATACAGCAGGTAAGGGCACATGCCCTCCTTAACATGTGGGGTGGAAGTTGGTTTCAAACAAGCTGAGGTGGGGTTTGTTCTCAGCACTAGCTGAGGAATCAGTTTTAGTAACCTGAATCTGAGGGAATGCCTTCTTCTTTGGTGTTTTTTTTTCTGCTTTTAAACAGACTCTCTGCAAAGCCAAATACTCCTACAGCATTTTGAGCAATCCAAACCCAAGTGATTATGTGCTCTTGGAAGAGGTGACAAAAGAGCCAGCAAATAAAAAGTCTTCAACATCTAAACCATCTCAGAGGATTCTCTCTGATCAAGAGTGTGTGTTTCAGGCCCAAAGCAAGTGGAAAGGAGCAGGAAAATTTATCCTTAAGCTCAAAGAACAGGTTCAGGTAAAAGATGCAATACTTTGCTGTAGGTGTTATAGATGGTGTGTGATTCAGCTTAATGGGAACCTGCTTTCAATGGGAGGGAGGCATGACTGGCATGAGGGCAGGTGGGGAGGACAGACTACAGCAAAAAGCAGATTCCTCTTTTCTCTGACTCTCCCTTACTTCCTTTGCAAAACTGCATCAGTTACACCCAGCAACACGATTCCCTGACAGCCTGCAAATCCGGGACAGCCTTTATCTGCTACCAGCTTTCTGTTTCTCAAAACCCTCTGGCTGTGCATGCCATGTTCCCTGTCATAATAAAGGACCATTCAAATGGGCAGAACTTAAAAGCTACTGGAATAAAGTCCCCTTTATTCCTGCCCAGTGAAAAAGTTGTTCTGTTGCTTTATCTCAGGCTTTAAAAAATGGCAGGAATGAAATACATGTCTGCCGGGAGAAGGAGCTGTGTTCTCCTTTCCAGCAGACACCACCAATCCACAGCTGCTGTTGCTTTAAAGTAACTGTATTATAAACACAGATTACCAACTTTGCTAAACATATCTTTAACAATGCATAATTTTTAATTAATTTATTCAAAACAGTCAGAAGGATGTGCCTGGATGAAAGCACAGCCATACTGAATTCCTAAAGGGAGGCCTGCTTAGCAATATGTTAGGTGTTTTCATATTCTTTTGGTATCTCACAGCAAACAAGTAGCTGTTAAACCTCCTCTATGATATTTTTTAATTTTTACAGGCAGCACGAGACGACAAGAGAAAAGGCATCTCCTTCACCAGTGAACTGAGGAAGTTGACCAAGTCGAGTAAGCAGTACCGGGGCTTCGTGTCTCCCCCGCTGCAGGTCCTGTCGGACAGTCCTCAGGGTAGGGACGAGAGAGCCGCGTGTGCCCTGGCCTTCAGTGACATCATGGAGTAGTCCCGGCTGCGGCCTCGGCAAGGCCTGCTCAGGTATGAGACACCGACTCGAGCACTGAGCAGGCATTTAGTGCAGCATTCACAGAGCATTCCTGTTTCCAAGCTGTAGCTGATTAAACCAAGTGACGTACAAGGACTGACAGAATGATCCATAAAAGCCTCATACGCTGGTGTGCACAGGCACGATGAAATCAGGAAGGTCTCCAATTCTTCATTATGGAATTTGCTCCAGTGAATCAGAATGGTGGAATTTCAGCCACTTTCTCTGTGCATTTAATCCAAAATGTTGCATCCTGGTTGATTTTGCAGTATGCATTTTTATCAACAATTGTGCTTAATTAGTGATGTTCTGTTACTCTTTTGCTCTGAGCCATGGCAAATGAAAGTGAGCAGTAGAGCTTTTATTATTTTTTGTTACATCCAGAAAATAAAATCATCAGGATTAGTGACCTCTTAGCTAGAACAAGTTTATAGTGTTAATTTCTGTCTGTGGAAATTTTGCCAGAAATGTTTAAACATTTACACTATCCTTTCTGTATCTCTTCAATTTCTTCCATCTTGCTTGACTTCAAACAACTGAAATACACAACAAAGACTGTCCTGTTTATATGGAGATAGTAAGTGCCACTTGCCCAGCCACGTACACTAACCAGACACTTGCACAGTGCTACTACAGCACTGTGACAGCAGCTGGGAAATTGCAGCCTATGGTAAATGAAGAAATCTTTTTCACTGTTGATAATCCCACTTCACATATGGCCAATTTAAGATTACATTTTTTTTTCTGTATACATCTAATTATTAAAGCATTATTTGACATGCACTGTAATGCTGCTGCTAAGCCATTAAATTACCAGAATTCAAGTACTGTTTTCATTTGCAAGGTATTTCAAATAGGAAGGGATGCATTTGATACCTTATTTCTAGGCTGCTGTAAGCCCTGTAATGCATTAAAACAATCTGAATTCAAGGAGAGCAAAGTAAATTATAGGAAGATCACAGTCACTTTCCCTCTTCTACATTTGGTTGGTTTTTTGTTTTGTTTGTTTGTTTTCTTTTTTTTTCTGAAACTCAAACCTGGAATTTATATCACTGAATCCTTCTGCAGTGCCTTTGAAGCATCCTGCTGCAAACTGAACTGGTCAACAACTGTGTGTCATGTGCTACAGATGCTTAATCCAGGCAATGCTGCTGGATTAAAATCCAGAATCCGAGAATCCTAAATGGGATACTGTAGATTGGAAAGATGCCTGCCAGCTCTCGGAAGATTCTTCTCTTCCTGTATCTTCGCATCTGCAGATTCTCCAGAGGCGGATGGAGAAGTTTTCTTGGATTGTATGTTGTAAACAAACATGTGTCATCACCCTCCCCTTTTTAAACAAAAGATAATTTTAGCTCATTGCCTCTAAGGAATCTGAAGGCAGAGAACCAGAGTGTTCTTTTATGTGTATTATATTAAAATAACGCACTTTTACCTGAAGATTACTGTTAAACACTGTGTTAAGTGATTGTAAAGAGATTTAAATATACTGTAACTTCCTTCATATGTCTGTTTAACTTTGGTGAATATACACAAAACACTCGAAATTATTTATGGTTTATCTACATTAACAAAATAATGTAAAATAGCTGAATACACCTTACTGGTAGTGAGACTTTGACAAGGAACAACATTTTCTTCTTATAAATTTTAGTTTTCCAGGCTTGTGTTTAAAGAATGAATATTTATTATCATGTTCCAAAGTACATGCCATTGTATAGTATATTTATCATATACTACTTTTTAGAAAATGCAAACTTTTTTATCTTTCTCTGGATTTAGAGGAAAAAAATGTTTGAGCTTTTCTGGTTGTTTCTTTTCAGCACAAGGTGTTTAATACGCAGTACTGACCAAATTCAAAACAATGCATTGATAAGTGTAATTAACATTTCAAAATTTTGAACTCAAACCACATTTTTGCATATAGTCAGGAACTGTCTTTTTACTTGTCTGTTAAACCCAGAGAGTATAAAGGACTTTACACTATAACTCTCGACAATTCTGTTTACATAGAAACACTGTTGTGAAGTTTTACATGTTCTGAATTCATCTTTTGTTATCTAAGTTAGTTGTGGTAGTCTCTTTTTTCTTCTCTCCATGGGAGTTACTGATGTGTTTAGTTATTTAAAACAATCCATACAGGGGCACAAATTAAACTACTGCTGCAATCAGCCATCCCTTTGATCTCCCACAAGAAACGTGTCTGTGGGGAACAAATTGCTCTGCACGTTTTTGCTTCACTGCAGCAAACCCTCAACAGAGGAAAGAAGTTACAGGCAGCTCAGTCTCATGACAGCTAATGCCCCCTCTATGAATAAGAAAATGAACTAGAAGAAAGCAAAGTCATTAACTGGCATATAAACAGGCACAACCTGCATTCTGTCACCAGAAACTATGAAGTCTTTCACTATACACTACAGAAAACGCCTATAAAAGCCATTACCAAAGCAAGTAAGCGCCCTCTTGAGGCCACTTCCAGCTTTCAGAAAAAATAACCACAGACATACAAAAAAGTCAAATTTCTCAGTGGCATATCCTCACAGAGGCCATGCACTTCCCACTGCTCCTCTTTCACAAAAGTAAAGTTTTGAACTTCTGTACCAAAACAGCATTTTGAAAATCAGCAACATGACCCAGCTAAGCCTCCAACCAGCTCAGACTGTCACTCATTACCAATTCCACCAGTAGCAGCCCCTGTGAGAGACATGTGCTCCCTCCCCACCCCACCCAAGGAAAGACTGATCCCAAGTAAAATGTTAAGAAGTGACAACTTACTTACACATAGTTTTATATGCATAGTTTGCTTTGGAATACTTTGGAATGACTGGGAAATACATCAACCTGCTGCACAATTCAACTAATGCAACCATTTTTTTAAATGTTAGCTTCATTCTCTCTGTTATTTTAACACAGTAGCAGTTTGACATCACTGAGAATTTTTTCCTTTTGGTGTTTTTATGGCATTTTAGAAACAACACTTAATTTCCTGTAGTTTGCCCTTATCTGTTTAGCTTTGTGGTGGTGGTGGTGGTGTGGTTTTTTTGGGTTTTGGGGGGGGTTTTAATCTTTAGCAGCTCTGAAAATTCTTAACATCACCTGTAGTGTCACAGTAGGCTGGCAGACACCCTTGCTAATTAATTGGATTCAACATAGGTGTTATGCTAATGTTGTCATCCACTAGTGCTTTTCTGTCACACAGATATAAAAGCAACCAATAATGGGAAATCAAAGGGGACAGCAGTAGTGATGTCACATTGTGTACCACAGGCCTAACACTAGCCTGAACTCTGGTGGCCATTTAAAACCAGCAGTTTTGTACTATTTCTGCTAACACCACAATTTTTCTAGCTGTGGGAATAGCTTATTAATATAAGTATCTCCATCATCAATCACAGTCAAAACCTCCTTTTGCTGCTGTTTATCACAGTGAAAGAGAGCAGCAAAATATTTGACTTTTTATTTAAAAACACTAACCTCGTAGGCATATAGACATCTGGAACTGTGTAAGGATAATTAACCTGTGCCAGTATTTTCATTAATGTACATACATCACTTAATTTAAAGTTTAGGTATTGGTAAATATCCAGGTAAACTTTCTTTGGTGAAACATGATATACTTTGGGGTGAATATGGAAAAGAATTGCAGTGCCCTTCCTTTTGCTGCTTCCAAATAGTAGAAATAAAATACCACTTGAAGCATCAAAAAGAAAGGGGGAGTTGTTAACTTTTGTGAAAGCCCAGTTAAAGAGCTTTCATGTGCTAAGTTATTATGCTAATAGGAATGTTTATTCTGTTTAGCCACGGATTTTATTTCTGCAGGAATCTGTCCACACATTCCTATGACAAAACTGACAAAATAACTTTGTCCTTTCCCATGCTTTTGGCTATGGCCATCAATTAAGAAAATACATTCATTTTTACATTACAAACTATTTACAGGAAGCAGCTTCCAGGATAAAGTTTGAAAGAAAGGAATGTAAATAATCAACATCTTCCAGAAACATGCACTCTCTGAGCAGTAGCAGGCCTTGCACTGCACACTTTACAGGTGGAAATCTTCTGCTTCTCATGCTCTGTTGCCTATTGGCAAAAACACAGAAGTATTTTATTCTGTACTATTTAAAAACTGCTACTTTTCTACCACTTTCTTACCCTTTCCCTGTGCGGCACGCGCTGCTTGCAGTGGTGTGCCTGTATGGGCCACAAGCTGGGCAGTCCCAGCTCCTGTGTGCGTGCAGAGCTGCTCCGCGTGTGGGAACCAGAGCGCTCCAGGAGCTGCTTCCTCTACCGCCCAAAGGGCTTCCTGTTTCTATCTTACTGACCCCAGATTAGAGCAGTCAGAACACTACAAAATACTATATCTCAGTTTTAATTTTTTTAAGCCTAGTGACTTTTTTTTTCTCACTACAAATATTACTAGGTGAGGTGTCAATAGCCACTTTTAGAAAGGTGTCTGCTTCTAGAATTCACAGGCTTTTGAGAGTTAAACACTTCAACACAGAAATATCCAAATATTTCAAGAACACTTTCTTTCTCTTACATTCATAGTTATTTTCAAAAAGAGAAGACTTTGCTGGTAGCTTTACAGGCTAAGTCTGCAGCTTCTGAAACTCAACTGTCTGTACAGCTCTTCAAATGCTTCAATTAACATTTGGTTTTTAATCACTGTCTGTTACTATTCCACTGTAAAACTCAGTTTACTTTTAGGGTAGCCCACTAAATGTACCAATGGTGGCAATTTTTCCTGTCTGTGATAAATATTTGTAACTTAAATAGTGATAAGACATTTGGCAGAGTTAGTAAATTAAACACAAAAATAAATAGCAGTAAATAGATTTTGCTCCAATAGATGTATAGGCTCTTTCAGAATGACTTTTACAGTTGTCTTCCTCTGCCTCTTCAAGCATGTCAAAATATTCTGACAATGCAATATCACTACGTGCCAGTCTTTATACGTTTGGAAACTATGTAAAATGAACAATTTTAAAAGTGACTTTTCCACCTGGATTATTTTCTCTCTGCTGACTTGAAGAATAAACTTGTATTTGTATATGTTGTAAAAAAATAAATGGTTTAAGATGTTGACTCTTTGCTTTTGCCTTCCTGAACTGACAAAGGTATTGACAAAAATGGCCCCCTTGGAATTTTGCAGAATTTAAATCACATCTGTATTTGCAAACACTTAACAACTAAAGAACTACTCAAAAACTATGGGAATGACAGCCTAAGCAGACAGAAACATATAACCACCAGGATTATGTATGCAGTTTTGCAGTCTACATAGTAAAATAGGTATTTTCTAATCCCTTTACTACACTGATGTCTGTTCTAAAAATGTTTGTAAATTTATGTTTAATTATTTGGAAGTTGGTGAACTCATGTGATTAATACTAAAAACATGTATTAAAAGAGAAATTAATTGTAAAACTTAGGAATCATGAATCAGGATAAAGGACTAAATACTCTAGAGAAAAACTTTCTAACTTAAAGGAAAGCTTTGCTAAACTTAACACATGTACCATTATCACATCACAGATTAAGCACTACAGAAGTGCATTAACTGTCAGCCAGGGACAGCCCACGACATTCCTCTGTACAATGGAATTCACATAAAGACAATACTCACCTTTAAATTATTTCATATATTTCACCTGCTCTTTGCAAAGCCACCATGCAGCTGAAAATGGATTCTAAAACAATCAGACAATAAATAATATTTGGAGAATGTGGAGAGAATTACCTACATAAAAAAAACCCCAAAACATTCTTACCTTGTATTTGTCCAGTATTCTTGACTTTATTCAAGACACTGCAGTAGAGCATTCGGTCATGATGATAGTTTAGAACTGAAATTCAATATTCTTAATTTGCCAATATCAAGATTCAGCAGAGGGAAAAAACTCACCAAATACAAAGTCATTTCAAGATGAGATAAATGGTTAGAACACATTAGAAGAAAAACAGGAAAAATGCCATACATATTCCAAATGTCTAGGTAACTTAGACATCAAAAGGCCAATATTATGTTAACATTTTCAAAATATTTATTAAGTTATTAACACAACCCAGTGAGCTCCCAGAAACACATATGTCTATATTCTGTTATAAAAATTAGAAAAATACATAAACAAAAATACAATTATGCATGGTTGCAAACAATTCTTAAATTACCTGTGTTTGTATCTTTTTTAAATACTGACATGACAGTTCATTGTGATTCCCCAGCCCTCTGAACATGGGCTTGGTGGTTAGGGGGACAGGCTAGTAACTGTGTGAAAAACAGCTGCTACATTTTTGTGTGTTTCTATATTCACACAAAAGCTTACTTGTATTCCTTTTATGATGAGTGGTGATTTCTTTCAGCCAATCTTTCTCCGTAATTAAGAAGCCAAGTGAACTTGATTGGTAGGTACATTTATGCTAAGGATGATTCCTTCAAGTGCTTAGCAAAATCCAAGGGTTTGTGAGCAACAGTCTCACTGATGTGTTGTTGAAGCTGTTTGTTTAGTTCTTCATCTACAAATGAATCCATTTGTGAGAAGGTATCCTGAAAATGACAAAATATTAGTTGTATTACTAAGCAAGGCCATGTTTTCCATGCCTACTTCAGTTTATCAGTCTTGTTTCTCTCCCGTGGTCCCAGTCATCTAGACCAGACTGGAACTGGCAGCTCACTCCTGCCTGGCCTGTAGTAAATTTCCCTTGGCTGCAGGCAAGCACCGAGTCAGGCAGTCCTTGGTGAGGGTTTTCTGGTTTGTGGTAAGCTGGGCTTTAAAAGATTACCTACTACACACAGCCGTGGCTTCCAGCTCTGGGGGGTTCACACACTGCCTCCTGTTCAACACGCCTTATAAATACAAATCAAGCACAGTTTGGTGAGAGCACACCTTTATAAATCAAGCATCTCTGACCAAAAGGCCAGTGAAAGCAGCAATGCTCACAGCACAGGTTGTGAGTCAGAAAGGAAACCCCTCACCCTTCTGCCTCCAGTGACACCCGGAGCGCAGCATTTTCCTGGTGCTCAGATGAGGAATGATTGTCATGCACATGATTTAAACTTCCCTGTGAAAGTCTTAAAATTCCCAGAGTCAAGTACTTTGTGCACTCACGGAGAAATGAGATCCTCTCTTTAGTGGTGCACAGGGCTCCAATTCAGAGCTTCTGTCAGGAGCAGGGAGATGCTGACAGACTGGCAGCCTGCCACACAGAGGACGTGCAGGACAGAGTGAGGAAAACTTAAATACTGCCAAAATTTGTTAAATAAGCCAAACAACCATAGAGCAGGCAAGACCCCAAGGTAATTTTCCCAGTTAGGTCCGTTATCGCCATCTATGGACACTTTGTTACCTTCCTGTTCCATTGTTTCTCCTACCTAAAAGAGCTTGTGCATTTCCTTATTCAACCCAAATTCTCTCCCACCTGCTGTTCTCAGCCTTGCTCTGTCAGAGCTGCTCATGTAACTCCCTAGCAGGACACACACATCAAGAAGTCATTACAAAACAACTGCATAAGTTAAGTACAAACACATTTTCAGAAGTTGCTTCTCTAAAATGGAAAAAAAAAATTGTACTCCCAAGGCTTCAACTGACATTACTGAGTTACGAAGTGGAGCACTGACAAGGTTAATAGGTTATAATGTTTGCATTAGAAAGGAGGAAATTTACCACTTTTTAAAGGACACACCACTCACTGGACATTTAATGGAGGCTGGCATCTGGAACACATCCAGTGCTGAGGGTATAAACACACTTCCCCCATTTCTCCTCTTTTTACATTAACTCTTTGTTCCACTCAAATTTCCACTTCAAAGCTATAGTGATACTAGCAGGGATCAGTATCCCTCGACACACTGAATCAAGCACTCTGGAAATCCAGCTGTCTTGGCAACTCCCCACCCTGGGGAAAGAGCTGGCTCTTTATTATTGCTTTCTGAACAAACATTAGTTCATCATCACAGAAAAGAGCCAAGAAATCTGCACTGAACCATTGCAAAGCGCAAAATAACAGCTACCGTATTAATCTTGCTCTGTTAACCGATGCTGTGGGAGGTAGGACTATTTGTACAGCTATTTTTTCCTTCCTTATACTCAGTCCTATCTTATGCCAGTTTAAGTACAGAAGTACCACAAAGTACAGAAACCAGGAAGCCAAACTGAGTGTGCCAGTGCCTGGGCACTGCATAGTGAGCCAGCAGATACAGGTTACATTGGTGTGTCACGTGGTTAAAAAAGGACAGAGACAAGACAGTACCTTTCTTCTGGGTGTTACTGATGCAACAGGAGGATTAAAGGTCATCCCCTTCATACAGTATGTCTCAAAAAGTTCTGTAGCAGACCTACAGTAAATAAACCGTGAAAGAAAAATGGCATTAGATAAATACGACTCCAGCTGATCTATCACCACTCCAAGAGCAGCTTCTCACATGCCCCCTCCCACTCTCCCCCTCCACCACACTGTAGAACTCCTCAGAGTAATGAGCATCACCTGGAAAAGATCAGAAGCCAACAGCTGGTAAACAATGCAAGCCAAAGTAAGTAAAATGTGTTTAAATACTCAGCTGGGGGAGACAAGAAAACTGTTCTGTTGTCTCCCCAGAGCTCTGCTCTGTATATATTTGAAAAAGGCAGGGGGAAAAGGCAGGTAAAGATTATCTAGCTGACACAATCTGCCAGAATTTCCAACAGTTCCTTACCAAAGGGTTTTATGAAAAAGCACCCATGGGAGAACAGGGAAGACCATCACAGAAAAGAACTGGTTAAAAGACAGGAAACAGAGGACAGGGGTCTATGGTCAGTTTTTGCAATGGCAAGAAGAAACTGGATTTCCACAAGGTGTTTTCCAGGACCTGTGCTTTCCAACATGCTCAAAAAAAGAGCTGGAGAATACCAAGTTATTTGTAGTAGTAAGAATGAGCTACTGGTGGAGAACTGCAGACAGACTGTATGAGATGATCAGTAAAATGACAAATGAAATTTAGTGCTGGAAAAAGCAACTCTACATAAAAACAATAGGCTCTGAGCTGACCACCATAACTTAAAGAAAAAAAAATCTTCCTGTTATGAGAGATACTTCTATGAGATTGTGGCTTTAGTGCTGTTTGGAGTTGAAAAGAAACAGAGAACACAATAGATATTAGTTACATCCGCGTATAAATCCGTAGATCATCCACATTTAAAATATTGCAACTGAGTCTCCAATTTCATCTTGAAATACTTAAATTAGTAAAAGTTCAGGAACATGCAATAAAGTTGATGGAAAATATGGAACAGCTCCTGTCTGAGCTGGATCCCTCCATCCAGTAGAGACAGTAGATGGAGGTATGTTATGATTGAGGTCTGTCAAGTCCCATGAGGCACAGAAAGAGTGTGATGGAGCAGACTGTTCACTTCAACTCCCAGAGCAAGAACCAGGGGCTGTTAAACGAAGCAAACAGGCACCAGGTTCAAAACAAAAGAAAGCAGATCTTACCATAAGGAGCTGTGGACTTATAGAACCCTTTCCAAACAATGCTGCATTTCCAAAATGTGTGCTCTGATTCAAGGGACATTGAACAGTTTTGGAAAGAACTCCATGAAGAGAGAGGTACTAACAGAAAATGGTATCAGGTTCAGGAAATCCACCAGGCCGAAACCTGTCAGAGGCCAGGACACTGCTCAGAGCATGTCTTACATGTATGCCCTGGTTTTACTTTTCACACGGCACCTGCTGCCAGCCACTGCCAAAGACAGGATGCGGAATTAGATCTGAGTCTGAGCCTGGATGGCTGTTCTCATGTTTTAACCTACTACAGACCTTACACTGCTACTTGGGTTCTAGTTTCCACTGGACAGTCCCAGTTCAGTGATCCTGATCCATATTCAGATCAGAGCTGCTGCTGAAGATACTTTGCTCCTGGGGGAAGAAAACACACTGCGCTTTGAGATGTTTACCCTTGTCACAGCCTGGCAACAAGTCTCAAAAGGGAAAAAAAAAAAAGAAAAAGGCAGCCAACATTCTGTACTGGCAGAAGAACAAAGAGAGTTTGAAGATCAGAGTCTTTAATTTTATAGATAATTATTTTTAGGAATTCCTTTAATATAGTATAAGCAACAGCTTCCTTTCAGGGCCTATTTAGAAAAAAAAAATTCTTTGATAACTCACCTTTGGCTCAAATCAAGTGGAAGAGCTCCTGAGCCTTCAGTTGGAGCTCCAGCAATAAGGTGAGATGCAAATTTCTGCACTGTTGGATGATAATGTCTCTGAAAGAAAGAAAAAAAGAAGGCAATAGACAGACAGTAAGGGATAATGTATTTATCCCTTGATTCTCATATTTATTTCCATTTCTACAAGATGGAAGATCCACCTTTAGTTTAGAAACTGAGCATCTCAAAATCAGTCAGTTTGAGGGATTAAGTGCATTAGAACACACAGTCATGCATTTATTCACCCATATCATGCTGTGAGCATGACTCTCCACAGTTAGATATCTAACTCCTACTCCCAGGAAACAGGGAGAAAGGGCACAGGAAACCCTCTACAAACCGTGACTGGAATGACAGGAAAAGGTGTCAGCTCCTCCCAGAACAAGGGCTGGACTGCAAGGGAACTTAATAGATTTAAAAAGTCTCCAAAGGAATCTAATAAGACAACCTGCAAAAAGATCCAGTGTGGTATTATCACAGGGGATGTGTAATATCCCCTTTTGAGCTCATCCTTCCATACCACTGTGTTGGTCTTCCTTTTCCACTCTGTTGGAATAGGCTCATGCGGGCCAAGACTTGACAGATAAGGCTGAAGACCTCTGTTCTCCATTTGTGTAAAGCACCAAAACCCTGAGCAGCTATTTACTGCTGTTACTTCACTCACGAACCTGCAGTAGATGCAGCTCCCACAACGCTGTGTTCTGGGCATTGCAATGCTCTGGTTCCTCTAATTCTGGGAGATAAACTCCACTGCCTTGAGATTCATTGTCTAGTAAGAGGTCCATCTTTGGGAATGTCTACAACACAAAAAAAACAGAACCTGAGTTGTTTATATTACACACCCAACTATAACATAGTTAAGTCAGTTTCAGGATTCATTCCACATTATTCAGTCTCAGCAGCATTTAACGATACTCCGTTTTCATATTCTTGTTAAAGATGCTTTAAAGTTTTGCACAAAATCAATCCTTCAAAAAATTCAATAACATTTAGCCAGTAAGCTAAAAATTTCAACAAGTAAAACTTACTTGCATGAATACCCTGTTTGTTGCCAAGATCCCAACACTCGAATTTGGAAGCACATGAAGAGCAAGGATGGAAAGTCGCTTTAGGAAAGCAAGAGCTCGCTGCTGGGAGACTTGCTTTCTCCTCTTGGCAAACATGACATCCAGGCACTGCAGCACAATCCCGATGTCCTCACTGGTGCCACCTTAAAAGCAGAATTTCAAACAAAGAGTAAATAACCACTTCATGGATGTACAGCTGGATACTCTGTTATGGGCTGGACACTGGAAACTGAGAATGGCATGAAAGCTGGGAGGCTCAGACACCTCTCACTGTGATACAGAAATTAAGCATCCACCCTCTTTTCATCAAAATAGTCCAGCTTTGAACAGAAAAAATGTATCATTGTTTCTGTGCTCCTTTCTAAGAAAACACTTGTGTCAAAAATGTCTAAGCATTAGACACAGCTACTGTTTCAATCCTAAATGCATTCATTGTATCATTTTCTATAAATTATTAAACAGTGCAAAGATTTAGTCTTCTGCCCATTCAGAACCGCAGAATGTTTATTCTCAATCTTTAATTCTTAGTGAATCTATGTTTCTGAAGTTAACTAAAATTATGTTAATTTCAAATTTTATAAATCTCTTTTTTTCATCAATTATTCAATTTCTCAGAATTACTGGAAAATTTAGATCAGAAAATTAAAATGTCACAATTACAAAAATCAGAAATATTTGCTAGAAAATTTTAAAAAATAGAATTTAAATTTATTTTAGTTTAATCATATTGGAAAAATCAGGTATTTTTTCTTCATTGCAGAAAGAATTAGAGAAAAAAGACAAGAATTTTTTAATTGCCACTGAAAGAAGTAATTATAAGGAAGTAAAGCAATTTAAACTGAAGACAGGATAAATGCTTATCCAAGATCAAATACTTGGCATTTCCTAATGAAATGACACGATTAGAACCTGTTACCATGTATTGCAGTAATAATTCAAGTATCTGTATTGCAGTAATACAATGTGCAACTTGAGAAAAAAAAGTAGGTTAAACCAGACAATCATCTTTTCAGAAATCAGATATCTTTAAAAAAGTGTAGTTTATTAATGCTACATAAAGGCTTTGATAGCAAAGAAACAGAATAAACATTATCTAGGTGAACAGTGAAAGTAAGAATCTGGAATTACCTGCATGGAGGCTGAAGAGTGTCTTGTAAAGATGTGTGTAAAATTTCATCGGATCAATGTTAAGAACATCACCTATTAACATAATCCCAAATAAACACATTTACTCCATTTATTTATCAGGCAATATTAAACAAAAGTTTATTTTTAAAAATCTCTTACCTTGACCAGAGAGTATATGAAAAGCACTGAGAATGCAGTGAAGACTCTCACGATAGCTTAAATCCTAAGAATACAAAACTGATTAAGTACCCAAAAGAAAGTAATTTTAAGAAAACTGTAATAAAACTCAACTTACCCCAGATGCAATAAGAGAATGAAGGACAATCAATAGGTCATCAAAAAATTCCACATTTATGAGATGAGCAAACCTTGAATCAAAGAGATATTAATTTTCAAACTACAGACATTATCTGTAAATTCAGTTCAAAGTTTTCTGAATTGCCAAGATTCACACCTTAAAAGCAGGCTAAATCAAATGCTGAACATTTACTATCTTCACAGGAAAGCATAATTCAGCCCCCAAATGCTAATCACGGCTTTTCTAGAGCATTAACAACATGCTTGTGTCCTTCAGCAATTACTCGGACAAAATAATGGAATCATATCACACCCTGCAGCATTTGCACCACATCAGTTCTATCATGGGAAATTTCAAATCACACAGAAATGCCTTTGGAAATAGCTGAAAACTTCAGCAGAGAAATAAAATAATTTCAACTCATTTGTCAGGGACTATGTTTTCTCACTGCTTAAATCCCTTTCAGAGACAAAAATTTCTTTACTGCTTTATATCTTTCCAACACACACAAAAGAAGGCAGTCAGTTCTTACTTTGCAAGACCTTCTAGCACAGCTGGCAAAAGTGGAGACTTCTGAGCTTTCTTCAAGATCCTGAAGTAAGTTACAAATACAATATTCAAGGTCTCTGTGTGCTAAGGGAAAGAAAACAAAATTAAATACTTAATCATGTAAAATAGACATTTCTAGTTCACTTAAACTCAACTGAAATGCTTCTCTCTGTCCAAGCCTGCACTCGGGCCTTCCAAACCAGTCTTGGCACTGCCACCTCTGTTCTTCTTTTGCTGAAAAGCTCAAGCCCTCAAGTGCTCTCCTGCCCCTGACTCTCTACAGCCACATTCCTCCTCTGCCTAAAGGCCACTCTGAGAGGCTGTAACACCCACTACACAGTGTCCTATGGAACAGGGCACCTGGAAGACATTTGTCAATGGATTCAATACCTTTTTGAGCAGAGAGCAGAAGGGAATAGGAATGGCTACCACTTGCCTTCCTGGTTAAACTGAGAGCTTGGTTTACTGAAACCTACATCTCTGTCACAGGCAAAGCGTTAGCTGACAGCATGATCTAGAGATGTGGAATGCTGACAGGCTGGGATAGAGGGAAGACACTTAGTTACGAAAGGGTTAGGAGCTGCCACTCTGCAAAAATAGGGAAATAATCTCTCAATTGCTTACCAGCTTCAGTTTCTTTTGTTTACTTTCTGATGCTTCTGCTTCCAGGAGTTCTCGTTCCAGCTTCTCTTCTGCTTTCTTCCACTGAAAATATACAGTTGATTTTAAGACAACAGACTAAATGTTTCCAACCAGTCTGGATATCCAGGTTGCAAAGATATCCAGAGAACAAATTTTCCACGCTTGGTGAGTTGCTTAAGTCACCCTGTGATTCTACAGGGTAACCCTCCTATCAGAAACAACCAATCAAAAGCATTATCAACACACGAAAGAGGAAAAAAATAGGAAGATAATTAAATTCCCTGTAGGACCTCATAAATTTTCAAGTATAATGCAAAAACTGATCACTGATGCTGAGAGTGAACAATGGCAAGAGCAGATGTGCAATCATTGCTGGAACAACGTGCTACATAAAGTAACAGAAGCAGAGCATGAGAAAGCATGTCGTACCTTTCTCTGCATCCTGGAAAGATTTTTTCTTTTCTCTTTGTAAGTCATGAACCTTTTCTTTGGTGCAATATCTTCAGAATCTTTCTGTAATTCTACTTCCTTAATTCTTAAGTGAAGAAATACTTTTAACACCTATTGTAAAATAAAATAAATACAATGAAAGGTGATCTACAACCTGATAGGAACGAAGGGTAAGAAATCCTGAATTCCATTCCAGCTAGTGGGCTTTGCTGGTCAAAGGTTCTTCTGTTTACTCCCCTCCTGTTCCTTCACACCTGTATCTCTTAATCCCTGTTCCCAGGGATTCCTTCCCCAGCACTGTCCATTTCTATCCATTCCTCCATTTGCCTCTCACTTCAAGTCTCCCTGCCTGACTCAACCCATATCTCTGGCAGCATCTGATCTCCACCTCCTCTTCTCCTTCCCTTGCTCCATACCTCTCTTTAACTCTCTGGCTCAGCCTATTCCTGAACTGTCTGTGGTCTGACAGAGTGAGGAAATTCTGCTTGTCTGTAGGCAGCAGCTGCAGTAACTTTAACGTTTGGGCTTTTTTAAACTTTTGACAGAAGAATATTGTGAGGTACAACAGAAAGACTCTTACCTCAGGCCTGACATCGTAATTTCTACCCCTCACAAGGCCAGAAATGACCTTAACTACACCAAGTGAAGCATAGCCCAACTTGTCCTGTTTAAAGAGCTTCTTAACTGCCTCAACACACAGTTCAGATATCTGAAAAGCAAAACACACAAATTGTTCTGTAAAGCCAAGTCCATGACAACAGCTGGTAACAGACAATATTCATGGTATTTACTAATTACAAAGTGCACACCGCCTGTAAAATAGGGAAAAGATACGGCCACAAGATATTGTGGAATAAAGCTCAGAAATAATTATTTTTCATGTAAAACAAGAACTCTCTCATCAGAAAATCACTTACCATTTTAGATGGATCATTCATCAGTGGAACAATGAGAACAATGATGTTATTGTGGAAGTTGAAGTGGGGTAGAGCCACAAGCAGCTCGCACAGACACTTCACTGCTACCTCTGCTAGACCTTTATATGCCTTTAATGAGATGACATTGCTTTTCTTCAACTTCCTTTGCTTCCAATCTGCACAAAATATTATTTTTAGTGATTACTGTTCAGAATGATGGTGATCTTACAAATATTTAAATTTTTAGTGATTGCAGGCATTCTCCTGCATACTTCATGCAAGTTCTATCTTGAAGACAGAAGATAGCATTAACTCAGAGGAGGGAAACTGCTACAAACAATTTTGCCTTTACTAAAAAAAATGGGAAGTGTTGACTGTACCTTTAACTGTTTGTTCCAGATTTTCCAAGTAAAACTTATACTGGCTTACAAGGCCTTCTTCAAATTCTCTCAGTTTCTGAGTTTCTTTTTTAACCTGTAAACATCACAGAAATGAGATTTTATTTGGAGAGCTAAATACTGAAATTAACCAGTGGTGAAAAAAAAAGAAGTTTTAAAACAAATATCAGATACCTAAGTAGTTTTTTCTTCTAGACAGACATTCCTAGAAATGTATTAAAAATATATATTTCTGCATTTTTCTACAGATGTCTTGAGAGGGCCTTTTCCAATTAGGCCTATTTCATTTATAGAGCTTGAAGTAACATTATCAACTAGATGTTATTCTCAAACCATGACTCTAAACTGCACCAAACCTATACTCAAAAAACCTTCTAAGTAATTGGTTAAAAACAAGCTCCAGAAAACAAGTTACTCTGCATTTGTTTGGCAAATTGGTGAGCATATTTCAAAGAAATCCATGCCAATTAGGTGACAAATTGCATAATTTGCTTTCTTTCTAATTCTCTTCAGTGCAGGACCTTATTCCCAGGTTTATGAGGAAAGTCGCCCCAGTCTGGTATACCACTTTCAGACACTACTTTTCCCCTCCTTGCACGTCACCAACTTATTGAAGGAAGTACATAAGAACTAAAGGTTCAAAACAAAAACCTCTGCTCCTGAAAGCGTCATAGCTTCAGAGCTTCCACAAGTATTTGTGTATTTGTCCCCTTTGCTCAAAACCATAAATTCATATTAAACAAATCAGTATTAGTATTTGGCATAGCTGAAAAAATTCTTAACTACTCACATACACTATAAACAGATTTGATATTTCACCTTGGTAGCCTTTTCTGCTTCAGTCAGAGGCCGAATTTTGTATGAAGGTGCAATATCTTTGAATATCTCCATCAAAGACACCATGACCAGCTTCCGAACAATCACAGCCACATTAGGATCCTGTTCCATCAGCATGGCACGCAGCTCCTTCAACTTCTTAATCTGATTGAAGAAAATAGGCAGACATCAGATGAAGATCAACTGCAAACCAAGGGACAAGCACAATGTACATTAACTCAGCAGTTACTCAGAATCTACTTAGCACTGCATAAAGAGCCATGAAATGATACATATTCCAACAAAATTGTAATCTCAGGAATGTTCAAAATATCCCGCTATTACAAACTTGCACAGAATTATAGAAAATTATTAGTATATCCTGAAGCATTGAGAACTATCAGATACAACCCTGAAATCAAAGCTTACGTAAGGGGCATGCTTAAGGAACAAGGTAGCTTGTACAGAAAATAACAGAAATGATACAACACTGACCTTTTCCTTGTTCTACCCATATGTTCTTGTGCTTTTGCTACTGTTTCCTCACTTCATATCTTTATTTCTTGACTTAGTGCACAACACAGACACACATACATGCAGGTTAAGTAAATGTACCTACATTGCTGTCTGGCTCAGAGAGAATGGCAGATGCTAAGGCAGCTATGTGCATCTTCCTCTCCTGCAGCTTTTGTCTCCTTTGAGCAGCCATTTCCTCAGGAGTGAGAATAGGCAGGGCTTCCTCATTAAAGTCTGGCACAGATGTGAGAGTTAGAAAAGAGAGGAAGTCACTCAACAAATACCATGTTGCAGATACTGCATTTCAGATGGGTACCCCGGTAAGCCCACACAGGAGTAACACAAGAAGTTCTACAGTCAAAGAAGCTTTAAGAATGACTTTGCTAGAGTTTATATTAACCCACAGATTAATTTTTGCTCCACTTCAAAATCTTTCACTTGCAAAAAGAAGTGGACTAAATGATTTTGAACCTGCCCATGGTGTTCTCTGAGTACAGTGGGAACATATAAACTCAGCATATTACCCCAACCATGCCAAGAAACTGCAGTGCTCTGCAACTTGTATCATTCACCATTCACTTTTTCTTTAAAAAATACAACTATTTTGTTTGTGTTTTCTGAGTATTATTTTGCTATAAGTATCTCATTCCTCAACTTCAGATTATATTTACACAGCAAGGACCCAGAAGTAGCAACGTTACTTGAAAATGACTGGTAACTCGATAGCCAACTACAAATCAAAATCTCAGTTTCCTAGTATTGATGTTTTAAGTAAAAAATGTAAAGACAAAGACAGCTACTTAAAGCCTACAAAAGTCTGTGTCCTGAACTGATCAGCTGCAAAACGATTACTGATCTCAGAGTAATCAAAATAGAACCACGCAGACATTCTTTATGTAAGACCAATATTTTCCTTCTTACTAGCAAAGACAACACAAAGGATAAATGGAACTTCGTGCAAGCAGCAGTTCCAGGTGAAAAATCAAATTAATTTTGAAGAAAGAGAATCTGAAGCCAGCCATTCCTGAGATTCTAACAGGTAAGAATGCAAGCTTTGAATAACGGTTATGCTTTGGTGGCAACATGGTAATGAACATACTCAAAAACATCCTGAACAAATACACTTCAATTACAAACCTCCTTGGGGAACAACAAAGTACTTTTCAGGTATGTCAGTGATTTGGAAAAAAAAACCAACAAAAAGCAAACATAATGTTTTATTACCCTCTGCTTCCTCCGTATCTTCTGTGTCCTCTTCTTCATCATGTGCAACATTGAGAACTGCAAAAATAGTGTCTAGTGTTAAGCACGCAAGAAACACTGTGAAATTTTAAAAGAATAAATTATTTACTTCTTGGCTACCATACCAGTTCCGGAATCTGTGTCTTACCTGGCTTTTCCACAGCTTGAGGAATAATGCCAGTCTTATCTTTAATGGGGAGCAGATGGATGACTTCTTTTTCTGGCTCTGCTTGCAAATGTCTTGGCACCTTCTCATACTTCTCAATCACACTTTCACGCTTTCGTTTCTTGACGTGAACAGGTTCACTGAAAAACACGAGGCAAACTAAATGAACCAGCCATGTAATTAGACAAGAACCATGTATGACCAGCTGGATTAAGTGTCTGCCCCTCACCCAGGCCAGGGTGCTGTTTCACTTGTCCTTCATCCCCTTCTGTGCTCCCCCACAGCAGAGCAGCTGCTTTGGCACAGCTGAGGCCCATTAAACCACCCCAAGCAGTCCTACCATGAAGGACTCCACCAGCAAGCCAGCAGGACTGGGATCCTCTCACTGCACAAACAGTCCAGAGTCTTCCTTAAGATGTCCCACAGCCTCTCTCTCCCTCACTGTCTCTTGACCTTCCAGGTGAGGCTTAACCAGGATGTGATAATGAGTGGGTCTGTGACCATTTTTATCTACCCCTACTCCATAGTTGCTTTTACCACTATTACTATCACTTTTCTACTCTGCCTAGTGGGAAAGCCTGTGTCACACCCCTCCCTGCAAGGACAACAGCAATAACAGTGTGGTGTATCGCCCTTCCACAGGTATGCTCCTAAACTACACATAAGCGTACAAGAAGGTAAGTAATTAGTCTGTGCTACTATGAACACACAGTTTGTAAGTGATGTAACATCTGACAAGATTTTAAGACAGATTATAGCTGACCAGAATAAAGCAGATTGAAAAGATAAATTCTCCAATTTAAGGGAACACCATGAAAGGAGCTAAAAGCCTGTACTAGTAAGACAGGTAAAAGAGCAACCACTTCCACTGTTTTCCTACCATTCTAAAAACATTCTGGCATAATGAATGTAAGACACATAGCACTACATTTTGCAAAATGTTTCTAAATAAAACCACACAATAAATTTTGAGTTTTGCAAGACTTTAAACTTACGTCACACACAGTAAGTTTGGGGAAAGGGGAAGGTTTAAAACAAAATTCTTCTAATTCAAGAACTTGCAGCGTGGCTACAAGAGACCATGCAGTAGAATACAGCACAACTGCAACTTTGGAAATAAAAAGACTACTACTTTCCTTCGAAACTAGACTAAATTATTAATTACTAAGCAGAATTAGCATTAAGAAATTAAAATCACCCTACAGCAGCTAGGCAGAGAGAGTCTTTTCACATCCATCAAAAAAGGCAAGCTAAGATTTTCAAACAGTCGCGTAACCAGACAACTCTGTAGAAGTGTATTTGTAAAGACAATTCTACAACTAGGAGCACTATCTTTGTACATATGTCACTGTGACCTCTACCCAATGCCTTGGCCCACAAAACTGATAACAAACTTTTTGTATGAATGTTTTGGTGTTGCATGTGTTTACAGACATGGGTTACACTACCCTTTTTATTTTTTTCCAGCAATTTGCAATGCAACATGTATAGTGGTCCATAGCCTAGGGAAGGTCCCGAATACTCTACACAGAAAAAAAGACCCTGTTTACAGATTAAAGCATGTCTTTCAGTTTGAGGGATGCTACTCATCTCACAGCCAGGGACCTCAGGAAGGAACTCTAGAGAAACAGTATCCTGAAGGTCAGGCAGAGCACCTGAATGTACTCATACACATCAATACACAAATACTGAAGTACTGACAGGCTGAGGAAACACTAAACCGGAGCTGCAAAGAAACACCAGGCTGAAAGAGACCTCCTGATAAACGCATGACTTTACACATTAATTACATATTAACCACACTAGGCTGAATTAGTATGAAAAACAGACATCACAACTCACTTAGAAGAAAGATCTCTGGTTAAAAAGGATGCTTTTTGGGCCAAATCCTCCATTAATTTTAAGTCATCTTCATCCATCATGTCCAGCGGAAGAGCATCTTCTTCCTCTTTTTCTTCCCATTTTCCAGCTATTTTAGAAGATGATGTTTACAGATTAATATCCCATAGGTATAGTCACCCTTGAAAACCTAACCCTGCCTACACTTTTGAGACCATATTACGCCTTACTTCAACCTGGAGCTCACCGACCTTTATGCATGTGGTTTTTGTTATCCCAGAAAACTGCCCCTTTACTGTGACATCCAATAATGATCAGTGCAAACACATTTCTACCATCTTTAACTGACAGTTCTAGGTGCCAGAATGGCTACATTTCGTATTTTTCACAGGTCTCCCTCTCTTTCAACATGAACAGTAACTACTTGTATACAGAAAACGAAGCGTATTTTTCTTGAATTTCACAACAGGAAGCAGCAGGATATTCAGTAACCCCCATACCCAAGCAAACACTCACCAACTTGTTTTTTCTTGCATTCCTCCAGTGGAAAAGGCTTTCTAGAAATAGCATCTCTGACAGCCTCCCTTAGCTTCTTTTGTTCTTTACGATACTTCTTAGCAGCACTCTTCTGCTTGTACTGTTTATTCTTTAATTTATTGTCAAGTTTTATTTGACTAGTTCTCAGTAACTTGCGAAAACTTGGAACTCGCTTTGTGTTTTTTCTCTAGAAAACAAACAGAAAACTACACATCACTGACATGTTAACAGCCTTTGTAAAATTGATTTCACTGTTCAAGATCTGTGAGTTCCTATTTCTATCAGGGCTGAAGAATATGTTTCTTGTTAACAGTATCATCAGTTAGCCCCAAATTTACAAAACTGTGTCACATCTTCGAGAGGAGAGCACCATGACAAATGTTTTACAAAAACATTCTCTGACAATTTTTTTATTAAATCCCATGCCCATCACTTTTAGACACATGGACACTCAAGGTATGGTACACAGCTTGTTAGGGCACAGTTCTTTGTGTGCTCCCAGGCATTCTGTTCTCTTTTCAGGGTGCTCCAGTTCCCCAGCACATGATAAGGTACCTCGGAGGACTTTAACGTCCAAGGCCACAGCCGCGGGCAAACGTCCTCCTGCAGCACACCTCTCCAAGCTGAGCTTTGGCTTTCTCCTGCCTTAAACTCTCCCTGCCCAGCAGCTGCAGGGACCTGGCGAGGCTGCCTGCTGCAAGGCTCACAACAGCAGGAGTACCAGAACAGGGTTACAGGGGGCAGAGTTCGGGAACGCACCGTGGGCATGAGAAACCGGGCTCAGGGAAAGCCCGGAGGCGCGGGTCAATATAGGCGGCCTGTGCCAAACCTGCAAAACACTCCCAAGCGTGCTCGGGATGGGAATGGACACAGCAGGGATCACCTAATGAGGGGCCTCGGAAAGCAAGGGCTGTGCAGCGAAACTGGGCACCGAAGCGCTGGTAGGGGTGATGTGTCCCTTTACAAAGCGGACAAGTGGCTGGATCAGTGTGGGGTTCCTCGAATCCTTAGCTCAGTTGGTTGGGGCATGGTGCTAGTAACACCGAGATCGTGGGATCACTCCCTGAACGGGCCAGTCACTTAAGAGTTGGGCTCCACGATCCTTGCGGGCCCCTTCCAACTGAGAACATTCTGTGAATCTGTGAGTCCGAAATTTGTGTCAGTTCAACTTTAGCTTCCCTTTCGATGTTGGACTATCGGGAGAGCGCTGAAAGGTCAGAGTTCGTCTCGGGGTGAGAGACGAGCCTGCGCTTTGCCGGGTCGCCGCCGNCCCGCACTGCTCTGCCGTTCCCGGAGCCCCCGCGGCACCGCCCGCGACCGGCCACGGCTCCCGCTCCCGCCCGTCCCCCTGAGAGCCCTGGGCTCCGCTCCCCCTCCCGCCCATTTNGCGGAGGCCGAGCGCGCCCTCGAGGACCGAGCGCTGGCATTACCGCCGCGGCCCGGCCCCGCGCCGCCCCCCGGGACCGGCCCGGCCAGGAGCGAACGCCACAGGAACGGAAAAGAAGAGCAGCCCGCATCTGCTGTAAGTTTTATTTACACAGGAATTGTTACTAGTGGTCTTAAAGGAAGGCTTGATCCTTCTATTTACAGTTATATACAGATTTATAGTTGAAAAGTAAGAAAACTGTACAAGATAACACAAAAATATAAGACAAATTGGATCCAATTAAAGTAGTGAATACATAAGTTAAGAAAAATCTGACATTTACATTTCAAACTGTAATGTTATGAGTAGCATATATGTAGTTTTTAAACCAGATAGCAATGCAAGTTACACCACACTAAATCTTTACCCCGATTATGCAGACTCTGCTTTTAAAACACCAGACAACTGGAAGCCTCCTGCACTTAAAAATACATAATGGTAATTTTTACTTGATTTCCAGAGGGACCAGTTACAAAAACCCACATGTAAGGAATTTATTTACATTAAATATTAGCAAAAAATGGATCAAGAGAGTGCAAGTGTTCCTCACCTGCAATGCTATCCATTTTAAATTTCTGTCCCCTACAACCACAGGTTGTTGTACAGCATCTTCAAGAACAGGAAATGTTTGAAAATATTTGCTGTGACACATACAGTATGACCTTATGTCTCACAGTTAAAAAGATGTTAAAGAATTAAGTATCACTAAACCAGATGCTTTTTGGATTTCAGTATTGCACACTAATAAAAAGACAGTTTCAAAAACAATTCTGTGTCTCCATTATTTCCAAGTGTTAAAAGTGGCTGCTTCTTTGAGAACACAAAAGCTGTAGATAGCCTTGTCATTTTCTAGTGTTCACCATTACATACAAGTATTTTTTATTTGGAAATGGCTCGACAAAATAAAACTTCTGGTGGCAAAACCCTTTCACAGAATACCCACTCCATTTACTCCACAACCAATACACCAAAACAAATGCTTAAACACCACTTGCTTTGAAAGCTGTACAGTGAAAATAGCAGCCCTGTTCTTACCACTGTTTAAAATTCATCTTATTTTTGCTCTAGGTTTGGGCACAATACATCTACAGTTCCTGAGTTAATTACATTTGCCCAGACTGAAGAATGAAGCTGCAACTTAAAAAAAATCAAACAAGTAAATAAGACAATACCCCTTCCCAAATTTTAACCACCTTGCACATAAACACACCAAACCACCTTATTTGGTCCTCAGTACTTGCAAATCGTTAGTTTTGGAGGTAATGTTAGTACCAAAGCATTTGGTTTGGATAGCAGTTTGGGGGCCTTAAGATTTAGCATTTCCCTCATCCCCTCCAAAAAGTGCCTTTGTGGTATTTGTAAAAACAGTTATGCCTCAAAATTTTTTTTAAAGTACCAACAGAAGTTATTACAAATGTTTATTGCATTGAGCTGATTCTTTTAAAGTATTAAATATGAACTCCCCGCTTCTCAGTTTCATAAGTTTTAGTACTCTGTGTGAAATCAGATCTTCCCACAGCAAAAATTAATACTGGCAAAAGGGTGAAGATTTCATCAGTTCATTACTCCACTGAGAGCTGTGTCTTTTTTCCATCTCATTTTCACATTTTCTATAGTGCTTTTTCCACACAGAAGTGATGTGAAGACTTCTTTGTCATCAAGTGGTTTTCCACGTTTCCAATTGACCTTCACATTAGCTTTTCGGTGCTGGGCTATGGTTCTTGTCCCCTTCTTTGTTGTCCTTCATCAGCGAGGCAAACACCTGAAAAAGTAAATTATTTAATTAATACAAAAACTGCCAGTGTTCTAATAATATCAATGTTAACCACCACAATATTAGCATGGAGATTAATTTCTAGAATGAGACACTAGAAAGGAAGTGCCCATGGCTCAGGAGTCAGACAAGCAGCATAAAATAGTCATGAAGAGAAGGGCCCCATATATTCACGTGCTGACATGTCTGATTTGATGGATATATATACACCTCCAAGAAACTCACCTGTGCCCATTTTTTGTTACTATTCTGCATCTGAATAGCTGCAATACAACTAAAAAGCTTTTCTGATGTAATATCTTCTGGAAGTTTTGTTAGAAACTGTGCTATATGAATAAAGTCCATCTGTAGGAGAATGTCTTCATATAACCGAAGGATTCCTAATCCTGTCCTAAACAAAAATTCTTCTCCATCTCTACAGAAAACATCCCAGACACGACAGGCCAGATCAAGTGGTAATGACTTGCTGTAGAGTGTAAAAATCCTACAAATGAGTAAAAAACAAACAAAAAGGAACGGTTACAACTTATTTCAGAAAAATGAAAAGACAACTCCCTTTAAATCTCAGTTACATTAGTTCAGAGTAAGCAGATGACAAGTTATTTCATAATTCTTACTTTTTTCCCCTATTTCAATGATTCATAAGTCTCCAGTTTCTGAAATCAGAACTTGTACTCTGAAACCTATCTCTTTTTATAACACAGGAAATCTTCCATTTGAATGCCATCTCCTTTAGAAAGCTCTGGCTAAAGAAGTTACAAATCTCTTCATACTCATATTATAATACACACATAAGAACTTAAGCAACAAAGATCATAATGGTGTAACTTAACCTTTCCCTTTGAAACAATTCAGTTTAACAGCTCTGTTCATCATTTGTTTCTTAAACTAAATCTAAAGCCACAAATCATCTCAATAGAGGGCTGCATACCACTAACATACTAATGATAATTCAATAGCTACATTTCTGTGATACATTTTTGAATTTCTATCCACATTAAAATCACAAAAATCTAATAATAATTCTATATGAAGCTCATCCTTATACACACAAACAGATACTCTCTCTTTGACAGCACTACCGTGCTTCAGGGGTGCCTGCATTACTACCTGCCATTACAGACAAACAACATAGCTTGCTACTCTCTGCTCTGGAACATTCATTACTTCAAATTGTTCACTGTATTTTCAAGTTTATCCCTTCCCAAACCAGGTCTTAAATTTCATCCTCCCTCTGCTTTAAAGTCTCTACTTCTATAGTTATACTTCCTTCAGTACCTGATTACGCTCATTTCATCAAGTCACTTACAATCAGTCATAAAGCTACTATGGTGTAGTAGCCTCCTCTCCTCTACTTATGTCACACAACTGCAGCAACAAGAAAATGAACACATAGGACTCCTGTTTGTCTCATTTTTTAACTGAATGCATCCCTTTTAATAAAGCTTGAAGCCTGCCAGAGGAACTGCAGTTACACAAAACAGTTCATCACGATTTCACAAGACCTACTGAATGCCTTTTTTATGCTTTATTTCTAGTGCTGAAGGACCTCTAGCAAAATAGAAAGTGTTCCAGCAGTTCTAAGGTTAGGTTTACTATGCTCTATGAACTCACCAGTCTATCAAATATATGTCTGGAGTAAGACTGTATGATTTGAAATGAAGAAACAACTTAGGAAGATTTTCTTCAAAAAATACTTCGAAGGCTGCAAAGTATTTCAGCATCTGTAGAGATAGTAAAGCACATCATAAGCAGTCATCAAAAGAATGTTTAGTTCTAAACCAACACAAACCCCACCAAGAACTGAGGATGTCAACACAGCACAGTGTGACTCCTTAGGATAAGTAAAATGATTAAATGTTTCTAGAGGAGAAATCAAAACATGAGAATGAGTTTTATGGATTAGTATCTGGTATTCTCAGTTTTGTAATCACAGGTTAAAGTTCTTCATTATTCAACAGGACAAAAGGAAGTCATCAATAAAACAACTATGCTTCAAGTCAAAAGAACATGATGGCTCAAAACCAGAAAACTCTGTGCATACCATGCTGTGATCCACACGGAAAAAGGCCAGTTGGCATGGCTTGTTTAGAAGGTTAGCAAAGGCAATGAAAGCATCTGCCTCTTCCAGATTGAGAATGAGCACAGCAGCAATGAAGGACATCCCTTGTACCTTCAAGTGGGAAAAGCATCAGGCAAATATAGGTGAGTAGGTTCAGTACATCTTACATCTTTGGAAATGGAAATATTTACTGTTTGCAATTTATCGAATACCATTGCATAACGTTTCCAGATGAATAGCAACAACATGGATAATTTTTTTTTGCATGCAATCAATTTGATTTCAGCAGTTCAGACGCTCTGGGAGGTCTCATGATCACAAGTCCTCAGGACTTGAAATAAGAAAGTTAAAACCACGCAGGGTGAATGCAGAGCTCATCAGAGACAAAACCTGGCCTCAAGTTCATTGTTAAACTGGGAAAAGCAGTCACAGGGAAAAACTTCATATATGGGACAGTTTAGACCCAGACAGATACATTGGAATTGAGACAAAATTCTGTTTCAGAACAGTCAATACATGTCTCTCTACTTGCCAAACTGTATTTTTTCAAATATATAAAATTACTTCTAGGTGGTTAGCTGCAATGCAAGTTTACATTTTTCCACCCTTACTCTCCCAAAAACACTTTAGCCTGCAATAAAAGTGAAGAGCGTGATTCTTGTAGGTAAGTGATGATTGGAATACCCATTATGCTAACAGTAATTTTACAAATTCAATTGCAATCATCTTTATTCCACTGTCTCTAAACATTCATGCTGCCTGCTTCTCATAAAAAAAAAATGCACTCAGCATTTTAACCAACTAGGGAAAAGAGTATTGATATGCATCAGAAATAGTCTATCAGCTTTCCATTTCCGGAGGATAAATAGGTGTGGAAATAAGATTACATTACATTTACTGCCATATTAACATTTAAAAAATGTGATGAGAAATATCGAAACTAGCTGTATTTCTAATGAAAAAGATAAGACCCATCCATGAAAAATTATTTATTTGCCTTTTGAAACTCCACCCTGGGAACAAGCAGTCTCAGAACCTGAAGAGTTCGTAATCTCACTTAAAAAATATGGGAGAGTCTCCAAAAATGAGGTCACAGATGACAGAATTCAGGCCTAAAAACATTTGAACACGAAAAACCGACTAGTTATTTACGCAGAGTCCCAAGCGTATCTGATTTAGAGAGGAAGACACACCCTGTGCTAAATAATGCTTTGTTGCATGGATGAGACTTAAAACTTTTCAAGTGTTTTTGAGCCCCGAAGCATTAGAGCTTGTGAAATATGTTCCTAGATATCCCCAGGAACAAAGAAGAAAAAATCCCCTTCTCTTCGTTATTGTTCATTATTTAAATGCTTCTGTAAGCTGACACCATCAGAGAGATGTTAGGTTTAGCTGGTTTGTTCAGGGGTTTTTGACAGTTTTTTATGGGTTTTTTTTTGCTTGTTTTTAAACACAGTAATGCTTGCTGAAAACTGTCTAATCTTCACTGAACTCAGAGGGAGTGATTATTCTGTGCCAGCAGGACACCAAGAAGGAGTTTCTGGATTTTAGGGTGTGCAGTAGTGAAGCAGGGAGTATCGCTACGGAAATGGCAACAGTGGAAGCAACAGTAAGAACAAGTGAAGTGCTAACTGGAAGTCCACTAACTTTTGGGTTTTTTTCCTGTGGATACTCTGTCAGAACTATAATGCCTTGCGAACACATCCATTTAAAATTTTCCATGCAATCCAGATAATACACTCATCACTGACATTCAGTACATTTTCAGCTATTTCATCACCTCTAAGAGCTACCACCATTGTGTCTGCTATGACATAACTGCCAAAGTTTATTTATTTTTTTAAGTACTAGCAGCATAAAGTTTAGAAAACCTATTTATTCAATATACTTTAATAAATGACATCTTAAGCTTATTTGCTATGTTATAAACATTCTACATCAAATACTTACATATCCCACGTCTGGTCTGTAACATGTGTATGCCCCTAAAACACTATGCAGGAGATCATGGTAAGGACCACCCTAATAAGATGAGAGAGTGGAAGCAGAAAAAAAATATTTATTTTCAAAATCATATTAAAAATATAGGAAAGGAACAAGCTCATACTTTAAGATGAAAGAGAGCCAGTGAATTGTTGCTTTATTCACATCTAGAATAATACCATTTTTTACTCCAAGCATTACCACAAATGCTTTCGAGATGTTAAAAGAAAAGTAACAATAATCCTATGAAATAATTCAGTGGAAATTAGTACATAATGGAAAATGAGGATATATGGTACAGATCCAAGGTTGGTCTTTCCTTTTCAGAGACAATGGATATTTTAATACTTAGTAGCACAAGCTACCATATTACAATACTGCATGTTATTTTATATACATGTATGTGCACATATTATAGCTATATAAAAATCATAAGGCCTGAAAAGGTGTACTAGAATGCATCAAGACTTCTGTAGCAGTGACAATATTCTCATTTCTGCCTGTAGTTTCATAATCATTAATAGGAATCTCATGCAATTTTTCAAGGAGAAAAAAACCTCTTACAGTCCATCATGAGGTCTCTACTTTATTCTCACTTAAAAACATTTAAAAAGTCACACAGCTTCTAAAAACTATTCCATATTTGGTCAGTTGTGTTTCTTTTCTTGTTAAACTATTCAGAATTCTAAAGCTGTCATAACTAAATTTAAAGGAATCTCACCTTCTGGAAAATATACAGGGATGGAAATGTGCGTGATATATCCAACTTAATTAGCTCCAGACTGGCCTCACGATCAGCAACAGATGCACCTGCATCTGCAAGCAAAACCAACACTTATTAAAGCTGATAAATTCTACAAACTTCAGAACAAAACTCCTGTAGGCATATAAAGACAAAGGAGGCAGCATTCACTCAAGAACCTCCAGAAGAAATTCTGCTGGCCCTTGAATTATCTCTGTCCAGTCATCTCCATAGGGACATGATAGAAACACTAGTGATTATGTGGGGAAAAAGACAGGTAGCATTTGGGGAACGGCTCTTTCAGAGGGCTTAAATCAGACAAGAGCCAACTGGAAAGCAGAAGATGACAGTTGATGAGCAGGCTAAACAAAACCTGCTCTGCTGAAGCCCGAAAGCAGCATTTCATTCCAGACTTCCTAAAACTACGGGTCTTCCAGACTTTGTTACCAAAGATAAGCAATAAGCACTGTCAGCTTGCTTGCTTTTCAATCAGAGATGAAAATTCTATCACTCTTAAGTTTTCCCTTATTACTACATTTCCCAGGACATCTGGCACAATTAAAACAGCCCTTTCTCCCTTCATTCCCATCCAGAACTATTAGCTTTCCAAAAAAACCAGATTACCTAAGCTTTCCCCCACAGACAGCCCACACCCCCACAACAAAAGAACAAGCAAACCACCACCCCACAGACCAAGGCGCATTGCAAACATGTTTTCCAAGGATAAGCATATTTTCAGTCATGTATACACAGAATTTTTAATAAATTGTTTGTCTCACAACAACCTTCAAATAAGTCACAGAGGTATCCCTATGGAAGACCTGAATAATTTACAGTCAAACTGGCTATGGCAAGTGCAAACAACAAAGTAATGGAAAAGACACTATCACAAGGCAGCCTTTTAAAAAATATCTATCAACAGCACAAGGAGTTAACCTTTATAACAAAGATACATCCAACGTTAAAAACATCACTGATACTATTTTTAACAGAAAGAACATCCACAGGAGACAGCAATATGCCACTGAAAAAACTGCATTCTACACACAAGAGTGCTAACATCCCCAATTAATAGAGTTGGGAGGAAAGGCCATCTGGGCAGGCAAGGAAATACAAGTGGGACCTGAAATGTGTCATGTTTTTTATTTTTCACCTCTCTGTTTCAGAACAAAAAAATAGAGGATATTTTTTTCTTTCCCATAATCGTGGAAGGGATACCAACTAAGGAGAACCCATCTAAGGAGAGCTAAGCAGGAGCATGTATTGTAATTTAGTTTCCTATTTCTTCTTTTTGTATTTCATCTAACACTTTCATGAGAGCTGAGTCTTGATATTTTAGAGGAAAACATTAATTTGAAAGTAGCACATGCACTATTTTAATGTGTCTTTTATTGATACAGTAAGTACTGCCAAGCCCCTCACTCACTGACTTGTTATAAGACAGTAAACATTTAAGTAGGAAATGACTTTGAGAACTTTTAACAAGTATTATTAATGCTGCAATTGCAGAGGAACTTGTGATACTTCCTGGGTTTGTAAAAGCGAATAGGAGGTTGCTGAGCACTCAGGAGATCTCACCTTCTATGTCATTCTCAGAACTTGTCTCACTGAAGCTTTTCCATCGTTCCTTAGCTCTCGACAAGAAGATTTCATAAAGTTCTGCAAGAAAGCAAAATGAAACCAATAACCAAAAAGTAAGTAGTAAGAAAAGCACCCATCCAAGATAAAAGCACGCTAAAAGATAAAAGCATGCTAAGTATTCTTGGCTTTGGTTATTTGGTTTCATCACTGAGGGCAGGAGAAGAATCTATTAGATGCTTACCACTATACACAGTTTTATAGTGTGCACTGTATTGTGCTTTCTGCTGTGGTGAACATGCTAATCATGACAGGGAAATCGTGCCTTACATAATTCAGATTTCTCTTTTTGTGAATAAAATGCTTACAATTCATCACTCATTAGTTATGAAATAAAGCAATTCCGCTTTTCACCCCCTTAAGAAAGCAAAGCTACAAATTCTCAATTTTAAACATAAAAATTATCTTCTGGGGGGAAGCACTGCCTTAATTCTTATAATACTAAATGTTTTTGTAAGCAAGTTTTGAACCTTGTTTCCATAATTTATGAGGCTACAATGTCTAATTGTAAAACACAATTGTTCCTAACCTTGCAAAATAAATTTCTTCAGAAAGAAATATACCCTGATTTATATTTTTTTTAACGAAAGTTTACATTTTTCTTTGAAAATAACCAACTTAATTTAGCATTAACATGCAATCTGTTAGGACCATACCAGGAGTGATGTTTAATTCGTTTCCCACAGCTAGACTCCAAACCTTCCCACGTACACTTGGGGGCAATCCCTGCCACCACAGCTCTCGAACTCTTCGCGTAGCACGCCTAATATATGGAAGCAGGGAGAAGAAAAAAAAAAAAACGGCACATATTTCACATCTTGTTTTCTAAAATCACTGAGCACTTTACAAGCAAAATAACATACAATTTACCAAATCAGTATTCAAGGATCTCTGTTTATACTAAAGCCCCATTAAAAACCCCCAAACATTCAGCTCCCAGAAAGCACATTTCATGTTGCTCTGTAATGACCTCACACTATATCACGGCAACAAAAACTGACTTCTTGACAACACAGAAAAGGAAAATAAGGTATGCGGGTCCTCAGTTTCCAGAGGAGAAACAAGCCATGCTTGCCTCATTCACACAGTAGAACTTTACTTACATGCCTTCCCAGTTAGGTAGTATTTCATTGACCCAAATCACCATAGCACTAGCGATATTCTCTTCTTGCTTGAAACGCTCTCTCATTATTTTTTTCCTTTTATGTGCTTCTTTAATTTCTGTTAGGCATAACATGTTAATAATTCTGTATTAGTGTATACAAATTATTACGTAAATTATTCAGCTATTACCCAAGTATGAGGATGTCTAAAAGATCGAGGGTAAATTACAGTTGCACATACTGTTTCTGTTGACTGTAGGTGTGTTTCTCTGGACATTTTTTAATTTAAGCTAAGTTGTTCAAATACAGTGATTTAGACAAGCAAAAATCTGTTTAGAAAATTCAGACTATTCTCTTCTGCAGTACACAAGATGACTAAAAAGCAAGCACATCATCAGCGCTGTTTTTCCTCTCATGATTTTCATATCATACTCTGAGTCTTATTTATGACTTAGACTAATCAGCAATATTTATAGATAATTTTATTATTTAAAAGTGCAATTCTACATCCATTTAAAAATTATTCAAATTTTACTGAAGCTTCCACCTAAAAGGATTCTGTATTTTCTTTTCTGGAAACAGGACCTAAAGACCTAAGATGAAGTCACAATGCTGAACAAGAGAACAATGTCCTGCCTTCTGCTAAAAAAGGATCATCTGTAGATTCCTCTTATTAAAAAGGCTAAAAGAAGGACAGAGCAGTGCTCTCCTCACATCACTTAGAACCACTGTGAAATTGCAAGACATTTTCTATTTAAGCATGCATTAGACACATCAAGAGAGTAAACATGCCCTCCCTGGTAAACAGATATGGCTGACCAGCTTCATCAAGTTTTTACCAAAGTTTTGGGTGTGTAGCAACAGTTAATAAACCAGGGCACACACATGAAAACACTACACATGGATGAATCTGCAAAGATGCTGTTAGTAAGGAACTCGGACCACAGATCACAACTTACAAGATACACATCACAAGAGCAGAGTGAAATGCATTGTCAAATGCCTTGGATTTCTCATTGCATCTTTCAAAGTAAGCTGCCACAGATCCATAGTGGCTCAATCAGTTCAGAAGCTTGTATCTCTGACAACAGCCCAAATAAAACATCCAGCACAAGTTCTTAAAATAGCTTATTCCCTGAATACTAGGCACAAGACTACAAAAGTCCTTTCAACAACTATTCATAGACTGACACAGTACCAGATGCTACAGATCTGTTTTTTAAATTAATCGTGTCTAGTGGGAGTAAAAAGGTTCACACAGGTACAGCTGATTGGAAAATAACCCCAAAGTTTTCATCTCTCTTCACATTGAAATTGACCTGAAATTCTTCAGGTACCAGATCTTTAAGCAGTCAGCTTTATTATATTTTGGCTCTCAGTGGCAACTGCAGCAACACAGCTTGAAAAAAGTCCAAGTATCCAGAAAGTGTCTAGGTGACCACATTACGTAAGTACCTTTAAAAAAAGGGAAGTTTTTCCTTAAAAAGTAAATGAAAGGTTGATTTGCAGTCTGAAACTAGCTACATTCATTGTAGCAAAATAACAATTTGATAATCGAGTTCTGTTTTAAACTGCATGCCCCTATGCACCAGAGAATAACCCAGATATTAAACAAGAGGTTCTTTAACATATCCACTTGCCTACAAGCCAGAATTTACTTTATTTTTGCTTCAGAGTTGAGAGGAATTACAGTGATTACTGGCAGTTAACATACCTCGTTTTTTTGCTTCTGCCACCATCTCGTCGTATTCTTGTCGATGACGTAAAGCCTCCTCCACTGATTTGGCAGGAAGATTTCTGAAAATAAGTTGTTCCTGAATTCAATACACACAAATGACATTCTGGACCATCTCAGAACAGGTTTAAATTTGGTTTCTCTCTAAGGTGAGCTCTGGGGTTGTCACACTGCCAGTGTTCCAGTAACAGCTGCAGAGAACGACTAGATGTTTGCTGCTCCTGTTTTCTAGTTCTCCTAGAGCTTCCCCCAAAGTAAGGTTATTTGTTGAACACCTGGAACGATGCTCAAATGAAGTGACAAAAGGGAAATGCTGATACACCATATAGTTACTTACTCCAATGCATTTCTGCCGTGTATATTTTAATCATTAAATATACCTACCTATTGATACTCCAGTTGTTCATATGAAATCTATGATGACATATTTTCAGTAAAAGGTAAAGGTTTTTATTCATTGTAGTCAACCCTTTGAAACTCTCACAAAAGATGATAGGTTTCCCAAAGGAAGAAAGGATAGATCACCACTGATGTCAGAGCTAAAGCTAAGGAAGCTTGGTGCAGTCTAAAAGTTCACCAGATAAAAATGTGTTTGTTTTTCGGCTGCATAATGATCCCCTAATTGCCAAATACACTTCCTCTTGACCAAGGAGACTCACTTCAAGGCAAATTAGATCACAGTGTTTGTGTTCTAATCTCTAGTCAATCTCTAGTCTACTTTGGTCCAAAATAAATAGAAAACAGTTTTATCATTTAATATAAAAAAAGTTTTCTCTCCTCTCATACAAGCAGACAAAATCACTTATTAATATCTTCAATGAAAGTGAGAGCAGAATATATTTTCAAAGGCTAGACTGTGGCAACACATTACACGCTTGGGATGGCACTCCAATTTGAAACAAGTGTCATTTGTAAAAGCATATTTATCCTAGCTTGTGAATTGTAATACTACGAAAGTACAGAAAAGCATCAGCAATCCAGTTATTGCTGGATATATCTTACTCTCTACCATATAGTAAAAGAAATAATGCATTTATGAAAACAGATACTCATAGCAATCCATAATTCCATTCAGGATATTTCTGTCTTAGCACCGAATGAGCTTATACATCCCTGGAGAGAATACTGAAAGAAACACTAATATGTTCTATTTTCCATTTCCTAATTGGAAGTGATTAGAGCAAACATTTAACAGTGCCATCACAAGCTTTTTCATGGTGCAATTTGAAAGTGTTGCTCCATTTGTTTTCCTCAAGCTTGTGTTCCTAGTCAGCAGGTCCTTTCTCTTTTCTTCAAATTGTTGAAGACTGTATAGCTGAAAATACTGACCAATTTATTACCCATTTTTCATTACTATTCTTATTTGTGCTTAATGTGGGTTTTGTTACATCTTCATCTGCTATTTCCTTGCCTTCAGGTGCACTTTTAGGTATTACCTACCTAATTTTTTTTTTTTTCAAATTGATCAAGAAGATTCCTGAAGACTTTGAGGCTGCCCAGAGCATGGTCACAGACAGCTGTGATATACAGTAGATAACAGACTGGTGGCTCCATTACAACGAGAAAGAATTCCTCATACAGACTGTGATACACTTAAAGGTTCTTCCAGAAGTATTTGTTAGGCTATTAAGCGGGACAGAATAATCCAATGATTCTTTCACACAAGACTTGTGAATTTGAGCTCAACAGAAACATATCTAAAATTCAGTCATTCAGTTGCACAGCAGAATCATACTTACGCTGGTCGATCCTCCAGAATCAAAGCAGTAGTTGAAAGTGGTTCAAATTCAATATTTTTACGTCTTGCTGATGGGGGCGGAGGTTTATACATTCTTCCTGTCCGTGCTTCATATTCCTAAACAGCATTATTGATAAAAATTAAATTTCAACTTTCAGCCTCACTCCAAATTAGTAAGCATTATATTACTTAATGCATAAATAATGTCATATTAAATATTTTAACATTACTTAATAAGACAGCAAGCAGCAAACACTACAAGTTGAAATTGCTGATAGCAACAGTGCTTTCCAGGACTGCTAAGTAAAGATGAATGAGAAAGCAGTTTCTTGTATCAACTTAATCTTTCATCTATTCTAGTTCAATATTACAACTGAGCATTCCAGGATCAGGTAGTAAAGAAATCTGCATAATCTTCCCAGCCTAGCTAGTGCACAAGTATATTTAAGTAATATGTGAAGTTGACAATAAAAAAAACCCACCACTAACAACAAAGACCACTAATCAAGAACAATTGTCTCTCCCAATTTCTTCCTCTTGATTCTAGCCCCCCCTTAAGATCCAGTACACCTCACATTCCTGAGGCCTTTAGCAACAGCATCATACCCACATTAACCAGAACCACCTACACTATACTCAGTGACAATACACCAGTATTTATCACTACAAGTCTGTTTCATATAATTTCCTTTCTCCGAGGTTAAAATATGCAATCTACTTATAAAGAAATATTCAACTGCCTTCAACACACACAAGATTCTGAGGAAGAAAATTCTAATCCTTTTACCACAATGGCAACTCAATAAAACAGAAATATGACACAATCTTTAGGAAAAAAGCTAAACAGAGCCAGATGAAAACCTCAAATCTCACATCCCCTTCATTTTAGTCTCTGTAAATAAAAACGTACTACCAAATTAATGGAATAATACGCATCAACACCATTCAGCACATTCAAACAAGTACCTTGAACAACTGGACACAGGATTGGTAGAGTTCTGTTGTAATTCACACAAGCACAAGAAAAATCATAAAATCAATGTTCACCATATGAATGAATACACATACTCTCAAGCCTAAACTTATTTCATTCCACTTTAAAAACAGAGACAACATCAGTACTCCTGTCATGCTGTATACCTCAGGACACTCCAGTACATTTGCAAATTAGGAATGTATCCTATGATAACACCCAGAGACCAGCATCCAGGCTGCAGTACAGTAGCAATGCCATCCCTCCTATTCTTGGTAGAAGTTCTCATTTACTTTCACATTCTCCTTTGCGCCAAGAGCCAAAAAAATCAAACTCTTCAACATCCCTACATATCTAACTTGTACGCAAGATTTAAAAAAGGGGAAAAAAAGCAAAAAAAAAAAGCACTGCAAGATGTACATCAGAAACAAAGCTGCTCTTACCTTTTTTAATACAAGCAATACATGTGAACAATGCTAGTGCTTCCAGCTATCACCTGTGCTAAGAACTGATACACTATTTCCAAATCAACAGAGAAAGAAAAAAAACGTAAATTAAAAATTCTTCAACAAAGATTTTCACAAAAGGCAGAACTCATCATCCAACTATCTTTCTGAAAGTAAGTACACATCATGAACAGTTGGGTTTTGTAAATAGAGATCCCATGGGCAGAGAAGGAAAACTGTAAGTATTACTAGAAAGAGTCAAAACAGAGACCAAAATAGCCTCAGGCTCAAACTGTCATGGCTGCACGTTCCCCAAACTGAAATACATTCTAAAGTATCAGAATCTTCCAAAGGAAGAGGCTTTTTCCTCAAGAAGCCTGTGCTCTAGGGAACTTACTTGATGATTAGATACCACAATCATCAGATGTGTAGAGAACTTATGCAAATAAAGTATCAATTTTTTTTCTGGAATACTTTGTATGACTAGATGTAAAGAATCGAATACCCTTAATGGTGCATTTGATGCAGAATCTAAAAAGCTTGAGCTGACACAAAATTTCACTTTGAAAAATGGGAGCTAATACTCTCCCATAACAAGGTAAAAATACAATTTAAAGTCAAATGTCTTGTCAAATGCTTAACATGCAGGGCATGTGCCAGAAGACAGAACAGTTGACAGCTAACATTCAAGACTATGTAAAACCTGTACATGTAAAAAAATTATTTTGGAAGTGTCACATGTATGGTTTTACAAGCTTAGAGAAGGTTATTTTTAAAAATCTTTATGGCAACATATCAGGCATTTATTGAAAATTCCAGAACACTTCACAATTCCAAAACAAAGAAAAGCAAATTTCAGCTTTAATAATAAGTAAAACCAGTTATCTTCTTACTAAGTCTGGAACTGCAGCCTCTTATCCACTGCCAATAATTAACTCAGTAACAAGCTAAAAGCATGTTTTTCCTGAAAAACACTGTGACAATATACTTAAGAGTACTTCGACATGTGGAAGGACTTGCATTTCTGGTACTTATTCCTGCAGAGATACAGATAAGCCTATTAACCTACAGACAGGTAAGTGGGGCTGGGAAAACATCTTTTGCTTATAAACTGCATTTGTTTAAGAAGATAAAGATATCTCCAATAGTATCTTCTTAAAACAAAACAACAAAACATTCCACCCAAAAACCACAAACCCAAAAAAACTCACCCTCCCAGCAAAGAACACCAAAAAATGCCCTGGTGTTCTAAATGAAAAAAAAAAAAAAAATCAACAAAACAACCCCACAGAGGTCTTTATTGATTGCACCTTTTTGATATCTACATGGAAAACAGGCAAGTCTGAAGTTTCAGTCATCCTTCAGCTGAAGTACCATAAAGGACAGTCAGACCATTGAGAGTAATTTTAGATACCTCTAAACAGTACTGGATTGCTCTGTGTAACATTTATAAGTCACTGCTCATAGCCTCTTCTTCCAATACTTAAGCCAACATCCTTACAGAAAGGAAAACCAGCTGCATTGCAGCATTCCAAAACCACTAGGAGACCTGAAGCAGGGTATGCTTGTGGGGATAAAGTATTTAGCTAAGTGTGAACACAGGGATTCAGTGTTAGAAGACAAACTTGCATCTACAGAGCCCAAACTACACAGTCATAAAGGAATAAATACCAACCATAAAATTTAACATGAATCTGGAATTAAGTTTGGTCTATTCATGATCCAACAACAGAAGCTGAACTCCTGGGAAGGAGTGATAAAAGCCTTTGGTTACAAGGACTGTGGAAGTTCTCACAGTACCAATTACACAGACAAAACCCCACACATCCAATTATGTTTTAGGTATGCTGGAGGAGAAAGGCATCTGATGTGTAGAGAATTTATGCAATTAAAGAATGCAACACTGAATAAACTTCCCCTTAATCTTAAGGATTGCCTCTATTTAAAGTAGATGTCAAGGCATACTAATACTCCAATTAAACACCCTGTGTATGACAGTTTCTTCTAACATGCTTTCTCCTCTCTAATGCTAAGTCTAATACTAAAACAGGTTTTATTCAATCAACTGTGACTTCTGCTGAGGAAACAGAATGGGGATTGCCATATATTGTGCAAATGGTTTTAAACCTCTCTCCCCTCTACACACACGTGACTGGAGCAGATGGGTCTATGAAACATCTACATGATTATTTTCATGATGTTGTACAGCTAACTAGATATATCATCAGAAAGATTATATGCCGTCACTTGTATCAGGGTTGATCATCCAAGAATAGAAGCATTAGTAGAATCACCTAGGAGTGCATTCATGTAAGAAGAATTTCTGCTAATGCATAATCCTACATCAGCAAGCACATTGCCTCCAGGTTAAATGTTAAAATTGCTGAGCTAGGACTGGCTACAAGGTGCTTATAAATGAAGAAGTGTTTACAGCAAGAGTAGATGTCACTGAAAAATTCTGTGAGTCATAAACTAGACATTTTCCCAGAAATAAGAATTCTAGATGCTGTCAGGACAGGCAGAACAGTACATTCTTGCCTAATTTGCAGGTGAAATAGAAAGAGCAGATGTATTGATGGAGAAAAAAATACTAATCTTCACACAGTACAAAAGGACAACAAAACAGACACTTAAGAGTTTCTAGGTCAATGTTCCAGAGTAACACCATCCCACCTCCAATTCTTTGTTTGCTGTATTTTTTCCTCAATTGGATATTTAATAAGGTGCATCAAGTTTCATCTTCTTTTGTTTACAAGAAGCCACCGGCTCCGGGCCCAATAAAGACAAGCTGAGAGTGGCCAGGCCATGTAATGTGAACCACAAGCATCAGAATCAACCAGCAGTTACATGACCGCTCTGTTTCACAATTGCACAGAACTAAAAAGCCAATCTGTACTATTCGTGTTTAACATAGAGTGCAGAATTACATAAAAAGTTTACAGAGTAATGGGCACGTGCAATTTCAGAAGGATCCCAGTCACAGCAAATAGATAACGTAACATACAACCAAAGTTTCAACAGCTACGCTTTCCTAGGTTTCCAATTTCACATTGGAAATAGTGATTAAAAGCATCTGGAGTTCTGAAATGCCACTGTTAATAGCTTGTGTGGCTTAGTGGCAGAAAAGTTTCTAGTATATCAATTTTCAAATGTAATAAGGTGTTCAAAAATATTACAAATCAAGCCTTTCAACTTTTACCATTAAGTAATGAGGCACAGCAAACATAGAAAGTAAATTACTCTCAAGCTCTGTGATTACCTATTTCTTTCTATTCAAGAACATGCAGTATAAACAATAAACAAAAATACTCTATCACTTCAAGTTGTTAGTGAGATTCACATGTGAAATTTGTTTATTTTACTAATGGTTTTTAATGAGTTGATGGTTAGTGCCATAACATATTCATGCTACTGTGAAAATGTGATGTTTGTCCTATTTTAATGAGTGCTACACAGTCCCATGCATGGCATCGAATACAACTAGAAAAAGTATACATTAAATTTCATACCCCTGTGTTTAATAGACTGAGAGCAGATATTGACGCAAGACTGCCAGAACTGTCATCCTAATAAGAAAAACAGAAGCAGAGCCTTAGTGAATAAATGAAGGAAAAGATCATTACAATATAGCAACATGCAAGCCAAAATTTAAATTCACATGTATTTATCTTGTATGTTTGAAAAAACATGGATGTGTCTGTCCCTCCTCCTTTTCCAGCTCTCAAAATAGACACATATACAAAGACTTCCCACTTGTGCAAGATCTGTACAGATATCAACTGGATTGTTTTTCTGGTTTAATTGATGTTTTACATTTTCAGTAATCAGCACCTTTGCCCAAAGGGATATTTTTTCCATGGTGCTTCTCCAGGTGCATGACAAAAGGCAGTCCCTGATACACCCTGTGTCTCCCTAGTACACACCACTCACAGACATTAGTCTTCCTGAACCACTAGCCTTGGAAGGTACACGCTGTTGGAAAGGGAAAACAAAACATTGTCCCCTGCTTCCCCCTGCCATGTTATCATTAGTATTTCTAAACTGAAAGCTCAAAAGTGGGCTACACCTCAGCCTTACTGATGAGCTGGTGAGAACTGAGATGTATTTGTAAGGCTTTGAGAAAGTCACTTCCATTAAAAGTAAGATTCTAAGCACCACTCAAGGAGCAAGGCAACCAGGTAAAAGTTAGCCCAGCTACAGAAGACCCTGTACAACCACAGCTCCGCACGTTTCCAATCAAAAGTCAAAGCTGGTTTTATAATAGAAGGATAAGCCAAGCTAAAAGCTGGGGTGCAGGGGAGGTGACAAACACAGCCCACTGCTTTTAAGCATTGAATTACAGCACCTGAAAAAAAGAAAATCAGGTCTTTATCATTAATGCAACAGAATATATCTGCAGTGTTCTGTACCATGCATACCCCAGAACAACAGAATCCATTTTAAAGGCTTTCTTCTCCCTTGCCATACTATTCTTCCTTTTCAGTACTGAAGTACCATGCCAGAATTGGAAGGATAAGGTTTATATTGAAACAAACCAAGAAAAAAAACCCCACAATTCCACAGTTTAAAAAAACGTCCATTAAGAGACAGCAGATCTATAACCTGAACTTACGCTTTTGGAATCTGATACAGCCTGCCTAGATGATGATTTTGCTATGTCTGCACCTCAAGCTCAGTAGCATGTCTGCTTAACCCGCAAACACTCAGTTCTTTAAGAGAAGAAAAAATCCAATGTATCATGCTTTGCTAAAGAAATTCAAAGGCCCAGTAGAGGGGGAGGGATCCCACAAGGAGAGAATCCATCAGACCAAAAAATAAAATATCACATCCCACCAAATAAAAGTAAAATAAGTTCTATAATTTTTATTACTTCAGTTTATATACTTGTTTCCTCCAAATACAGCAACTGTCAGGAACAGAAATGAAAATACACACAATGCCTATGTTTCTTTTCCAAGCCTTAGCAAGAGAAAGGTTGCTTCAATACTCTTTGTAGTTGTCCTTAGAGACTTTGTTTTTAAAAAAACAGCAATCAGAAGAATTCACATCAGCAGATTCAATACCTCCATATTATTTTCAAAACACTGATCCCATTCCCCCTGTAAGGTGCTCCCCTAAAGATGCATTTGTGCCACCAACACAGCACTGACACCATAAGTTCTCCTTAACAAGTTTCCCTTGTTAAGGAGCAACTGGGAACGTCCTGGCAGTAGGAGCCGAACTGTACTTTACGGTCTTTATGCAAAACAAAAGAAAGCATTTTTCACTCTGAGGTCCTACCACTTTCATTACCATTTTGCTGACAAGATAATCACTGAAGAAATCTAAAACACTGGAGAATGTCTTTGGTTTACCTCTAGAATAGATATTTTATTAACTACACATGTGATTCTCGAATCATGTGGGACATTTCTTGAGAATCTGAACTGATACAGCATCTACAAAGAAAACCATCCCAGCCTCCTCACTGTTTCTGGTACTGGACAAATTATTATTCAGGCGTTACAGGTTCCTTGCAAGACCAAACACCCCTATTTATTATCTGTCCTTGTTTCAAGGCAGTTTGTTACCAATGTGTTTCTACCTTGTATCTGGCAAACAGGCAGAAGTCTTGCCTTTTTCTTTTCTCCAGTAGTAGTTCAAAGTGAGCCAACAGGACCTCTAAATAACAATCTACTTAAGAACCACTCCTGTGAAAAAGCATTCTACAGCTTCTCTGAGATAGTCAGTCCTTGGGTTTGTTTACAAACAGACATACACATTTTTATAAGCATTAAGAGCCTTGCGCACTTTTAAACGCTAACAACCAAGTTTGGAGGGAAGAGTTAATACTGCAAGCTAGAAGATTTGAGTCGTACGAAAACTGATTCCAAACACATCTGTTCCTCTGAAGAGAAGCCTCTGAAAACCCTTGTCTCTGGGAGACCACGGGAATTCTGCCGAATCAGTGACTGCAACTTCTCCATTAAATCTCAGGCTGGAGATAACAACATTGGAAAAATATGCAAGTGAAGACACTAAAGTTTTTTTAGCCCTCAAGTATTTCTTCTTTGTAAAGATTTCAGAGCTACCCCAACACATTTTCAGAAGTTAGATGTACAACAGTGACCCAGTCAAAGCTAGTATTTACTGGACTAAGATGAAAACCTTCCATTTCGTACACAAGGTGACAGCTATTGGAAAAGATGACTTCACTTCCGAATAAGCAGTCATTTCTAACATCACTGCAAGCTTTTAATGGTGTGACAGATTTAAGCAGAAAAGAAGCTTTTTTTTTCCACCTCATTTAAGGCTGCCACTGAGAGCAGCATTATTAAAACTGCTGATAAAGCTAATTTGGTGTATGTTTTACTTTCTTTTTATTTTGCAATGTGTAATTGCATATTTTGAGTTTACTTGAATTCAGGCATATTAGAAAAAACCCACCATGCTGCTTCAAACAAATTAATAAAAAGTATGCAAGCCTGCTTTAATAAAATAAGCTAAACTTAATGGCTTGATATTCAGAAAAATTTTTATCATCGATTAAAAGTTCTTTTCTTCAACCGTAAGCACAAAAAGTGAAATTGAGCTTGCATTTTTGAACCGAACTTGGACTTTAGTCAATACATTCCAAAATGTTATATATCAGCCCACAAGTCTGTTTCTGCTTTAAATGCTTCTGCATTAAAGTATTTCAGCAGTCTAATTTAAAGCAGATTTCTGTACAGACTGAAAAGAATTTACCAAACTGATCATTAATGACAATATGCTTCTTACAATAGCTAGTTTTATTAGCTGCAGTTCATGAAAAAAGGCACACTTCCTAAAACCATCAAATGCATTTGACATTTGCAGTCCCGGGGAGTTGTTTTCCCTTTTCAAAAAAACAGTGAAGGAAAGAAGCCCAGAGGAAGGAGATGTCCAGCAAAAGAGTTGGCCTCAATCACATCCTGCTTGGGCAGCTCTAAATCCAAGGAGAGATGAGCGTGCCAGCAGCTGCGAGCTGGGAGATACAGCTGCCAAGAACTTTCAACCTCTGACCCAGTTTGAGCGAGCGCATCTCGCCCGAGGCGGCGCAGCTGCAGGGACTGTGCAGGCAAACTCTGCAGGCTGCTGTGCCACAAAAACATTCATCATCTTGTACATGGGCTAAGAGGCTTGCAAAGAAATTATTTACAATAAAATTCATTAGGCAGTCTCTGAAGGCACAGCTGGCTGGCATCATCATCTGAAAAATGTCTGAAACAGTATTCGAAATTAAGTTTCCAGATTTTCTTGGAGGTTATTCAAGATATTACAATCACTACCTGACTTCTCTGGAGAAGCACATATAGCAGTGTCTAGTTGATAGACAGTGACTGGAAGCCACAAGCATTCATTTAAATGTAATTAGCAATTTACTACATCATTCTTACCATAACAAAGAGAACAAAGGAGGCTTCCTTCAGCCAGGATGGAAAAGGGGCACGTAAGCCCTACCAATCTTTTGCCTATAAATCTACAATGATGCTATTTTCTCAGTTTTACTAATAGGAAACTACTTCATGCTTCATGACATTGCCATAAAACTTTTTTTCTCCTCCTATTAATTGCAAAGTTTTTCCTGTTGTGAGTTAATTTTTCTTGCAACAGGGCTTCTTAAGCTCTCATCTTTTACACGCAGGATGCTGACTCATTACTGAGTTTCCTTAATCAAGGGTTTATTTGCACCTTCTCAAAGCTGGCCACTGACATCAGTAAAGTGAAAGGACCATGTCCAACCATGAAAAATAATGTTCAGGAATGGCAAGATTTGTGGCTAATAATAAACTACCATAAACTCCCTCACAGGCAGCTTTCCTATGGTCTTGTAGTCTTACACCTAAGGTTCATTGTAGAAAAGCTGGCTAGCAAGAAGTAACCATGGTTCTGACCACAGACAGCTAGAAAAATTGGGGAAAAATGCAAGGTTTCTCTTTCAGATCGCATTTGATCCCTCCACTGTAATTTAGGAAGTTGAAGTGCAAGTTTGGAGAGACACTCCATGTAGGTTACGAAGTTCACAGAATTGCACGTGAACAAAACACATTAAGAAATATGATTAATATTTAATCATATTTCTATCAACTTCTTGAAGGCCTTATATTCTTTTCAGTCACATCTCCTGCCTAATGAGGAGTTAGTCTAGAGACTACAGTCAGCCATTTGAAAGCGAAGATACTATTCCCCACTGATCTTCAATAACCAAGCGTGCCTATATTCATTCTAACCCATCACCAGCTTAGCAAATTTGAATGTTTTTCAAAAAAAGAAACCATCGGCTTTTCTTCAAAGGCATATGCACAAGGAGCTATATAGTAAATTTTAAACACACATGCAAGACATTTGACATACGCTAATTATGGAGACAAAAGGGTCATTTCTCAATTTAAGATCAAATTTCCTTAGGTATGTAGTTTTAACTGTGTGAAGAGCACATGGTCAAGCTGGTTCCCCTTTGGTAACTGTATCTCTTAGCTCATGAGGCTTTATCTAAAGACCATGCATGCTTTAGCCAAATAGAAAGCTAAAAATATTAGCTATTACTGATACTTTACTCAAGATTATGTAAATCCAACAGTGAGTCTAATCTGGCAAACATTATAGCACAAACCACATGACTAGGAGCAACTCAATCATGGTTAAATATATTATTGCAATACATTTGCTTTTCTGACACTTTGGAGAAGTTAAAAAAATGGGAACACTACAGTTTAAAACAAACACAATCACTGAGGGACAACGGAATAGGAAAGTAGGACTATTTCTTCAGATCATCATCGTCAACAGGTTGCCCAGGAAAGCTGTGGATGCCCCATCCCTGGAAGTGTTCAAAGCCATGTTGGATGGGGCTTTGAGTAACCTGGTCTATTGGAAGGTGTCTGCCCACAGCAGGTAGAGTAGAACTCCCTTCCAACCCAAACCATTCTATTATAACACGGTCTCCAGAATATCTTCATTACTAGAAAACAGTAAGCAGATGACAGGTTGCATTGTGCAGATTCTCCATTTCTCAGGATGGAAGAGACATCTGGATTTTACCACAGTATTTTCACAGCACAAGGCCAACAGCATCCACCTGTAAGCAAACGAAGAATGCTTGCCCTCTCCCACCCAAAGAGGAAAATAATTTAAAAAAGAAAATTGTATTTGAAAATATACAAGAAGCATTCAGTTTACTTCACAGTATAAGCCATAGAATGATTTGGGTTGGAAGGGACCTTTAAAGGTCACGTAGTTTCAACACACAAGATTGCGCTTTCTGTAATCTCATCATTTTCTTGTAACATTTTATTGAGTCACAAGTCCCATTCCATTAAATTCCTTCAAAAAGATCCTCTCATTTTCCACTTTAGTTGCTCCCAAAAGGCCCTCTTCGCCACAAAGCTCTTTCTAGAAGATAACTGAACACTGCATCATTCACAGCCATTTGCACCTGCCAAACACATCATCTTATTTGGAATTTAAGAAATGAGAGAGAGAAAGCAGCTCCCAAGAGATTCAAGCTACTGTTTTAACCAACACAGGGGACATTCATATTTCTTATGTCAACTAACCTTTCTGCTTCAGGTTTGCATGTTAACATTACATTAATGATACACTACCAATTGCTTACCTTTGAAGACTGATATTTTAGTATTATTTTATCACAGACAGACTCCACAGGAATATATGGAAGTGCAACTTTGTGACAGAGGAAGGAAATCAGAGGTACCTTCGTGAAGAATCCCAGTAGCTCCAAAACAAGTTCAATTTACAATATTGTTTTGCAACAAAGTATCTTGAGTGAGATTAAAACTTTAAATTAAACAATGATATGTTCCAGAATTCTAAGCAATTTGTCACAAGTTACCTACATAGGAAGTCTTCCAGGCAAGGATGACTACGTAAAAATGAGCCAGGTTGTAGCATACCACGCTAAATAAGACAAAATTTTATAGGAAATTAATACAAGTTCTAATGTCTGGACAAAAACAGCTTAAATGCTTTTTGAACATGTGCCACCTTTTCGTAAGTATTTTTTATAAGTACTGAGATGTATTGAAGAATGTACAAGCTAATCATAAAACTCAAATTCCTTAGTAATTACTACTATTTAAACAAAGCCCCAAAAGACTGTTCTCAGAGTACCCTGTGGTCATATAACAGCAATGTGGATATAACAGCAGAGAAACGCAGTACCTGTGCGTTATTTTTACAATTTTTGTACCTAGAGTTGCGAGATGTTTACTCACCTGCTGAATAATTTTGGAATCTTTTGGAAGGTTTTCTCTGGGTGGGACTTTTCCAAATAACTTCCAACCAGGAGCGCTTTGGACAGCAGGCTTGAGTTCCTTTGTCCTTTTAGTGAAAAAGTTTCTGAAAAGAGAGGAAGGTTTTCATTTTGTTTATTATAAGCATATAAACAAAGTATAGTGTGCCCACTTACATTCTTCAGTTTATCCACCAGTTTATCACTTGGATGAACTGTACAGATTTACTGCTCAGAAAATGCATAGTGCATTCTACTTTCAAATAATTAATTTGAAGTGGAGCCTCTTTCATTACAGGTGCTTTGATGCTAGTATTTGTACTTAACATTCAACTTTACCTCTAAACTACTTTATGCAATATCAGAGGGTTTTTTTAGTAATACCAGGCACTTTCTTAAATATAAACAGCATACAGCAGACTCTCAAGCTTCTGTTTGGGTTTTGCTTTAAGTGTATCTTCCTGACTTATTTGGAGACTGAAATGAAAACAGCTGAAAAACACCCTGAAACTTAAGAGATTTTTTTTTAAATGGTGAACTATTACTTCTACCAATCTTCACACCTTCAGCTTTCATAGCATGGACCAGAAAACCAGGGAACAATCACACAACTTCAGTTTAGCAGACAACCTTCACCAGTGCCTAAAGCAATTACACCCAAAGAGCAGATGACTGCATTGCTCTTACTTCTTAGAAAGCCAACCATCACAAGACCGCGTTAGTGACCACTTGTCAGATACTCAGCTGTACTATTTGACTCCAATCACAAGCTCCCACAGAGCATGTTATGTACGAGTGCTTTAAAAATGAAAGAAGTGTATTTATTCTGAATATTGGAAAGTTACTTTCCAGAAACTCGTAACACAAAGGGATTAAAAGCTCAGTAGTCTGTAAGGTTTTTTCTCAGGAAGCTTACCAGCTTACCTCAGAGAGTGGAATATGGAGCACTTTAAGTGGAAGATGTTTTTGTACAGTGTTAACTAGCTAACTTCACACTCTTCTTCTGGAAAGAGATTCTAGATTTATTCTTCACCTGAAGTATTTGTTGTATTTTAAAATACACTTCCTTTTCAAATTGGTTGCAGTCACGTATGTGTACAGCAAACAGTCTCTTGGCTTTGCCCAGATAAAAGAAGCACGCGTCAACAACCACAATCTGTCTGAAAAGTGCTCAGGGCTCTTAAATTTCAGTGCTGTCAGGGTTTCTGGCCAGGCAGCAGAGTTTTACAGTTAGGAACTGTTAGTGTTTCTAAGACATTGTATGGTCTTCAAATACAAGCTATCTTTTTAGTTCCCATAATGTTTTTTGTTATTTGGGAAACAAGCAAATGCCTGTCAAAAATCCCTTCTGTGCAAGTTCACGTGAATGAACTCTCCAGACTGTAAACTTGCATATATTTGAGGATCTAGCCACCAGCAAACCGGAGAGATGGAGAAGTAGATACTGACAGAGCACGGAAGCCTCCCCAGTACTGGCAAGATCAAGACTGGTGGTCCTGTGGAATCCAGGAAAAATCAAGAAACCCAGAACACTGAGACTCTCTTCACTCCATCTGAGGCCACTGCTGCACACTACCATCATCAACAGCTTGTCAAAAAACAAACAAAAAACTGCATTCAAGAAAACAGCAGTTGCTATAGGCAGGCAGGGAGTACAGGATTACACACACACACCTGATGAAAGAGAACACCATGAGAGATTTTTTCGGAATGTCCATATGGAAGCTGTTGGTGCTCCAGTACACCGTGCCACTTTTGTGGAGGTCTCCCAGATGTTGTTCTCAACCCAGTTACTGAGAAAGTACATTTGGGAATAATTGGTTGCATGGTTTGAATAGTTGTTTGCCATTCATGGAATAGAGTTACTGCTATTAACAATAGCTTAATTAATACAAATTGTTCTAGTAAGCATTGGTTGTGATCCATACATCCCACAACTCTGTCCCCATCAGAGAAACTTGTGATATCTTAGTCCATCTCTGTGGAAGCAAAGTAAGCACTCAGAAACTCCAAGACAGTGGTTTCTGATATATAGCCTGGGAAGGAGGAACAGTGAAAAAGACTAGCCATGGTACCCACGCCTTTAAAAAATACCATCCTCAGTCAATCCCAGGACTGCATACCGTTAGTGAATTGAACGGATGCACTTAGTAAGACCAAAAATAAAGTGCGCTTACATAAATAACAAAGGCTCATTTCACAAGTACAAGACATCTTCCACAGTGCTTTACATTGTCTTCAGGAGGGAAAGAAGAGCATTTAAAGAATCATCAATAAAACAAGACAAGTTTTCTAAAGACAACATGTCACTATGCACTACCCCACAGCCTTGCCCTTAAATCTGCAACTTCTGCAGCAGCTGTATTTGAACTTAATTAGGGAAGACTTTTCCCCCACAAAAGCAGGTATGCAGGAAGGTACATTCTGGAGCACCATTCTTGACTTCATGGGTAGCAATAACCATTCAGTCCCTGTACATACTATAGAATACCACCAGGATTGACTTGGCGGTTGAACTCCACTGCTTCTAGCGCTTGTAGAAACTGAAAGATGCATTTAACATTGATGGCAACCTGTCACTGTATCAAAGCTGGTTTATCATTAACCAGGAAGCTGGTAGATTTTTAAAAGGAAAAGAATGTGTAAACATACAGAAGGTTTTAATTAATATTTCTATACAAAAGATTTAGGCATGCTCATGGCTTTCATGAGATTTCATTTTTAATTCTTTTTAAACAAATAAAACATTAAAACAAACCTTCCAGAATGCAGTCTGGAAGGAAAGAAGTTTTACTTTTATTAAGTATTCAATGAAGTCTGTTTCTTGTGAAGGCAAAAGTTGGTAAAACTTTATATCATGTCAGAATAAACTTCACATAGGAATTCTAATCCAAAAGAAATTAATGAGAGATTACAAATAAGCTTTGCTGAAGATGGAAGAACACTTTTTAATACATTGTTTTGGCAGCTAACAGTATCACATCTGATGTGTTCTTGACAGCAGTAAAGCCTTACAAAAGCCTTGTTAAGGAACAGCATCTGTGAATGCTTACAAGTTGCATTCACTGAACTGCAGGAAGTGTACTACATTTGATGTATTTGTCGCTGCTTAGAATATTCATGAGTTTCACTGGTCCTGGGAAGAGTCAACCATTGAAATGGCTGAAAAGTCAATAGCATTTTGGTACAGAATCTCAAAATCCATGTAAAAACCTCAAAATTCCTTAAAAAAGAGCCTATACTTCAGAACTGAACAATGCCTTCTGTAGCAAGGACCCATGGGATAGAAGTATTAAATTAGTTCATTGATTTAAGCTCTAGTTTACAAAAGCCCAGGGGGAAAGCTGCAAAGTTTTTTTTTTCCCTGCTTCTTTTATATAACACATATTAACACTCTCAAATGACACCCCAAAATGTTTCAGTAGGTGCCTTGAAGAGCTCGAAAACTAAATGAAGTGCCACAAAATGAGAAGGTATTGGCACCGACCAAGACTTCTATTGCTAGCATGGTTTGGATTACACTAAACAAAAATATATGGGCTCTGATCACACAACTACAACAGCTGTAATGACAGCTATGACTGGTAGTTTTTCCCCTTATTTTTAACAGTGTTGCTTCAACTATTCTTGCCTGTGCCCATGGCAGTCTGTGCTAGTGTCACCATATTGGTGGTACAGTAATTCAAAAATGTTAACCAGTTCTACAGGTGGCATTAACACTACATTCTACTAATGAAATTGCTTGTTTCTGCTCCGCTTTTGCTTTCAAAATCACTTTTTTGTTGCTATTTAAGATTAATTAGTGTAGTCTAAATGCAATTAGAATTAAGTCTGAGAACGGGATAGGTGGAACTTCATATTTTAATGAACTGTTTTTATTTACTTTGGGGTTTTGGCTTCCCCTCGCCCCCCAAAAAAATCTCAACACAAAAAACTTTTTTCCAATTTCCAAGCTAGCTATAGGTCAGTCCAAGAGGACAACAGATTTCCAAGATTTTGAGGAAGTTACTGGAAAATATGAGACAATTACTCCAAGCTTGATCTTAAATTTTATCCAAAATCATACTGTGTTGTATTTGCACAACAGCCACTCAAAGAAAGCTGAAGGGCTTTGAACAGCAGCAACCACGAACATCACCAGGTAGGAAAGGCTCCAGGTTAGATCCATCTCCAGTACTCTGCCTCTAGGTATAATTGAGTCACCTCACCACAAGGCCAAGAATCTTACAGAAATCTTTTGTCTAACCAAAAATGTCAAACTAATCTAGTTTCAAGCTAGACATCATTTTGCTACAGTTCTTTCAACAAAAATTACATATATGGATCTTCCCTTTGTACAACTCCACTGTGTGCCACAAACAACAGGCTATCAGTATTCCACTGCTTCGTGCATCCCAGCAAAACCTTAAGCAGCTTCCCTTCCCAATCATTCAGTTATTAGAACTCCACACTTGGGCTCAAGCTTCACCTGTTCTGACACTTTTAGCAATCTATAGGCAGATTGCAGGTGTAGAGGAAGGTTGGATCTTAACCCTGAGTGCTTTAGGGTGAATATCAGTATAAAGCATACTAAAAACGAGCCTACCTTTCTCTAATTTATTCATCCTGCACTACAGAAAAATGGCAAAATTCAAGTGGTCTCAGAAGAGAGCATAAACCATATGAACATCATTACTGTTATACATGAGGAAAGTATGCTTCCTTACAGTTTACTTCAATATACAAATAAATTTAATGTGAAATGCTGCATCACACTAGACAAAAAAAAAGAAAGAAACAAAACACACACCAAAAAACACCCCACCAAACAAACAAACAGAAAACCCCAAGCAAGCAAACCCCCACTAAACTATGGGCATCCCTGGAAAGCAATCCTTGGCAAACATACAATGTGGCACCAAAGAAACAATTTCTTTCCAAATAAAATATTCAGAATTTAGAATTATCATACAAATAAATTACTCCTGTGTTTATATCTCACTGCTGAAAGGTAAACTACTATTCTATGATTTCTCATCCTTACAACATAACCTTGAGCTTGCTCAAAATGTTTACTCACTAATTTATAAATAAAAGAGTTCCAAAAAGAGATCTCAAGTTATAACAGCAAAGTAAAAGTTACTTTTATTAGACAAAAAAGCTAACTGTCAAAATATTTTTCTGACTTTTACTTTATTCACAACAACCTGGTTTACTGTCATCTTCCATCATCAATCATTTCTTCTCATTGCATCCACCTCTCAAGAGCCTTGATAACAGGAAAGTTGTTATGATGAGAAAAGAAGATTTGAAAGCCACGAGAACTGACAGGAAGTGAGGGCTGATTAGATTTTCCTTTTGATTAAGCATCTAGTACCTGTTAGTAAACACTGCATAAGACAACTGCATCATTTTAAATCCAGGGAAGCAACACACAAACAGGATGGAATCAGCATCCCATCAAGAACATCCTCACTCTATCATACATAACTTTTCCTCACAGAATCACAAAAGCTTAGAAGGGAAATTCAGCACAGAAGTAATGCTACAAATGAGCACCAAGTTGGACAAAAAAAACCCAGTAAGCTTTCTGTGTTTTTAATATAGTTACAAAAATGCAGTTAAAAGCCTTGAAGTCAGATTTCTCTGCAACAGCACTAAAAATCTACTGATTCCAATAAAACCTCAGAACTTGTAAAAGCAATGAAGTAACAAAATTCATTAAAAACTCCATTTGTATTACGAAATAACTGATTTTGCATCTCCACAAAGAACAGAGTTCTGCTACTGCATGCAATCTGCTCTTGCTCCACCTCATGCTAATTTTTTAATAAGCTTCATAGGCATACAAAATAGGTGTGTATTTGAAACTTTTCGAAATTTGAATTAGCTGAAAGACGAGCTGATAAGGAAATTACTTATTTACCCAATAATCTTTATCCAGAGAGCTGTATCAGTGAGGAGTTAGAAGAGGCATGTCCCAGGAACTGCTATAGATTCATTTTTACTGACAGAACACACTAAAATGAGTAGCTTTTACCTAAAACCATGCTTTTAGAACAAATTCTGAAGACCCCTACAAGCCTGCAATTCCATATTCCATCATGACAATAGCCAAGTACATAACAAGAACAATTACATTCATATTGGCTTCTCTTTACCACGTGTAAAACACAAAAGCTGCTTAAGAACACAACAGAATTTTTCTCCATACTCCAGTCTTGGCCATTCTGTTAAGGTCTTATGTGAAATAATGTGGAAGTAAGAGCAGACAAAAAACCATTGCTTTATTAAGCAGAATTAGCTCCTCTGCTTCAAACAAGACTTTTCAATAATTTACATGCAGAAACAAACGTAACTCAAGTCTAAGCATAAATAATTAATCACTGAAAGGAAATAAAACCTTTTTGGTTAGCCACTTACAAAGCCTGCAGAGCAACAGGTATTCTACATTTTTAATTTCAATAGCTTCAAGTGTCAGCCCATTTTGATCCAACACATTTATGACTGCTCTCATTACAAGTTTCAAAGCTCTGCCCTATATTGGAAGAGTTGTGACCCAACCAATTTTACAGCTCACGTTTTCCACCATCTTGCTACAAGCAGCAGCTAGATACAAGCTTCTCTTTCAATTTTATTATCCCAACCACAGACTTGTTATCAGGGGTTTCTAGTTTTAGCACCTTCTAGAAGTACAAAGAATTCCTCTTTCTCTCTGCACCAAGACAACCCAAAGAATATCCCACACCATCCTCTCCAAAGGAGCTTCAATGTTCGTAATGCTCTAAAACTGCAGTCTTAAGTGCTATACAAGCAAGCTTTTGGCTCCTTCCTTCCACCTCCTCCCCCCACCAAAATTAAAATAAGCAAACAAAAAAATCCTACCCAGAACAACAACCATCTTCAGCAAGACCAAGCTTGCAGTATTTTTTCTTTAATTAAATATGATGTTTCCATTTATATTAGAGGTCAACTAAAGTCTCGGCTACAATTAGGTATACCCGAAATTTAACGAACAGTCAAGGACTAGCTGCTAAGGATTGAGAGGCTGGGAAGGAGATGGCTTCTGGAGCCTTGGAGAGGACAAAGATTAACAGAATTATCATGGAACTACATCAACAAGACTAAATTAAATCAACTCCTAATCAAGCTCCTAGTGGATACCAGTCCCAAAGTGGCTTTACATACTCTGCTGGCAAAACAGTTTTACTACAGGTACACAAACCCTTGGGAATTTTTAAGAGTTGGAAGTGTTTAGCAGTATTACAGAACACTTTGTACAGAACACTTACTGACAAACAGTATTTTACCAGACTACATTATACTCCTAACAAAGAGCTGTTGCTTTACAAACACCTCAAGCATTCAAAAACATACATAAACAAGACACATAAGCAAGGTAACTGATAGGGTTAAATTTCAGAATGGCTTAATACAAATAAAGAAAGAGAATCAGCCTTTACTTTTCAGAGTGAAGTAGTAAAACAGAGCTTTATGCCAGACTGTTCTATCATCTTCATATTTGATCAGGCAGTTAAGAAGCTATTTTGACACTACACCAAACACTATGGTCAAATGTCACTTGCCCACAGTATCTAAAACAAAATCCTGCAAGAAGTAGAGAATTTTTACCAGCTGTCTACAGTTATTCTGTATATCTGCATATTCTGGTATTTTTTGTATGGCCAGGAATATCTACTTCAGCAGTCACAGCTAGTTAATGAGCAACATTCTCCAAGCAAAACAGTGCTACAGGAACAAGACCCCTTCCTCCCACAAACCCACATAATGGGGAAGCCCATTTCTCCTCCTTGCACAAGTAATGTCCTACACTCCCTTCTGCTGCACCAATTCCAAGACTCTCTATACCTTGCAAGTCAATCCAACTCATTAATCCCACAGAAAACCATCAACATTTTTTTCACTCTCCAGCTTAATGAGCTCAGCAGCTCACTGAGGACCATATAAATACCAGAAGCAGGGACGAAACATTTCCTTTGTTTCCTGATAATAGCAAATTCTTCAATCAGCTCACCAAGATATCTCACAAAGTACAACTTCATTAAACAAACTACCTGAAATTGTTCTAGAAGTGATTCATTCTCAGTTAAGGCAAAACTCACCAGTTTTATCAGAGCAGTCACTATGCCTATAGTTAAACGTTTCTACACAATGCATGCTTTCAAGACAAAGGTGATAAAGATTTCCAGCCTTTGACATGGGCTACAAGTCTGTGAACTGTAAGTTCAAACACAGGGCACAGTTTTATTTTGAAGACTGTCCCAGGGGTGATTGCTACTCTGACCAGCCTGGTTAAGCCTCAGTTCATATTTTTCCCTTCTGGTGCCTGACAGAGTGCCTGTCAACTACTCGATTGCACAATGTAGCACTACAAGGTATTACTGTAGTAGTTTCGCAGCCACTCAGTACATGGGGTTTCTGTTGCAGCTAGCAATTCACAATATATTTTGTGTCACTGCTTCAGTGATCAATTGCAGAAAAACTACAAAACACAAGAATTCATTTTTGATCTATTAGCTGATATGAGAATGCAGGGGCCTGATTTCATTCAGTTTTGCCTGATAGCTTCTTAGAAAATGAGGAAGCAATTTCCCAATCTACCACTCCCCTACTTCCGGAATTTGAGGAACAGCAAGCCATTTACAAAACACAGTTTACAACAACAAAAAGCTAGAATAATAGAATCATTTAGGTTGGAAAAGACTTCTAAGATAACTGAGTGCAACCACTAACCCAGCACTACCAGGATCACCACTAAACCATGTCCCCAGGTGTCATACCTACATGACTTTTAAACATCTCCAGGGATGGTGGCTCAACTACTTCCCTGGGCAGCCTGTTCCAATGCTTGACTAGCCTTTCAGTGATGATGTTTTTCCTAATATCCAACCCAAACCTCTCCTGCCACAACTTGAGGCTGTTTCCTCTCATTCTATCACTTGATACCTGGAAAAAGGCACTGACACCCACCTTACTACAACCCTCTCTCAGCTATTTGCAGAGAGTGACAAGGTCTCCCTTCAGCCTCCTGTTCTCCAGACTAAACCTCCCCAGTTCCCTCAGCTACCTAAAGCAGATACTTTGTGCTTTGGAATCTCCACTGCTTCCCATCTCACAGACACCAACTACACAAATACCTTTGACAGCAAGTGGATTTGAGTTTTAAAGCATTCTGGCATCCAGCATACAAACTGCTTCATTACTGCCCGGCAACAACACAGACAAGATCCTACATTAATGACTGCATTAGGCAACTGAAGCAACACAGATAGGACAGAGCTTTGCAAGGTCTGAGGCCTGACCAGAGCCAAGCTTAGATTGCCTGTTCCTACAGCTGGCCTTCGGGAAGTTTAGACCAACAGATTGTCCCAGGCAAGGGGAGCCAACAAGGAAGCTTTTATTATGCTACATGATCAAAAGATACTCTTTCACTTACCCAAGAGCACATTAAATAAAACTTCCCAATATAACAATGGAAACTGAACATAGCTTCTTCTTAATAAAGGAGTACCTTGGAGAAGGGAGAAAAACTATAGGAAAGTACCCCTCTAGGCTACAGCTATTCTTTTCAGTCAGGCCATAAGAAAGCAGGAAAGGAATTTAGAAGAATACCAGTCAGTGTTTGGCTCTCAGAAGTTCTGAAAGAATAAACTCATCTGTGACCATGAAAACTAGTTTTCTACTAATTGAAGTCAGGCATTCACACACACACACACACCATCCATGCTCTTCTTCAGACTGTTACCCCAATATCGAGCCAGAAGAAAAATGCTCTGCAGGTGGCTTGCACAGCTGACTGGTTTCTGAAAATACAGAGCCAAATTATCAGTCTCTTTTGCAGGCTCTCCTTGTGCTCAGACTTCATTTAAAAATCTGTAGGATTTTTATGCTGGAGCTCTCTCAAACTCTGAAAGGTTTGACTGAACCTGGACAACAGGCTGCATGCAGCACTAGAGAGATGAAGCAGAAACCACACTTCACTTCCTTAGAAAGCAGTAATAAAAAGACAGATGCACACACAGAGGCTGAGAAGTTTAAAGCCATGCCAACTACCCAGTGCAACAAACCTTTCCAGCTGAACAACAAACAAGACCAATTACGATAAAAAAGGACAGACTTTATATCATAAACATCTCAGTAGTTCCAAGAAGTTGAAGAGAGAAGTAACAATTTTTGCATCCATGTGAATGAAATGTGACCAAAAATCCTTAAACTCCTTTTTTATTCTTAAGCATTCAGGACAAAATAACCTAATGAATAATTGGACAGCCAAGAGAGCAAAAGCATAAAACTATCATTTTGTTAGAGGCCAGCTGTGATTTAAGTGACCTCCTTTGGTTGTTATTTCCCATGTAAAACATTCTCCTTTTAGTCATAGCCTATTCAGAAGAGAGGTCCCATTCACTTTGTCACACTACTCTCAATATATTGAGTCTGTAAGAAATCCTGTGACCCCCCCAAACAGGCAGAAGAGACCAAGGAATGAAAAGGCCTTCTGCAAAATGAAGAGGCGGGGGAGGAGAGAAGATGCTTTCAGATTAAGTTTAAATGGCTCTGCAAAACACTTCTTAGCAAAACAAGCTATGATTCCAACAGTTTGCTGCACACTAAACAGCAATTTAAGCTGTTTGGCTTGAAAAAACCCACACAGCCCCCCACAAAAAAACTACAGCATTAGTTTGAGTAATGAGAACTTACTTCATGAAAACTCATATTAGGATTACAAAACTCCTAGTGCAAATATATATACCAGTGTAGAATACAACACTATCTATTACACTGTCCATCAAGGAGAACAGAAAAATTGCTAATAATACTTTAGGCATTATAGATTGATGAAGACTATACATATGGCTCTAAGGTTTTAAAAGTGACATCTCTTCAGTCAGCTTTTTTTTCTTGAAGGGATAGCTGGGGAAAGACTTGCTGCACACAGAAGTTGGAGCATCACGGCCTTCCAAAACCTATCCAGAATTAAATCAGCATAACATTCTTCTGCTTGCACTCCTGAAATTTAACTTTGATTTGCTAGTCAACAGATATCCTAACCAAAATGATTCTGGGGATGCACAGCATCTTTCCTATGATGAAACACCCATTGAAAGCCAGAAACAGGCCAACATGTCAACACAACTTCACAAAATAAATCATTCTTAGCAAACAGTGAAGGAAGACTCTACACAGGAGCTTCTCAACTTGATAATATGAATGCCATTTCCTATTTATATCAAGTTACTCCCCTGTCTAACTCAGGAAAAAAGAATACTGTTTCAAGTATACCCACAGATTTGGGTCCAGGTACTCCTGTTTACTTTCTTCAGGCAGCTTTAATTCAAAGCAATTATATGTATCCATTTGTTCACTTAGGTTACAAGATTACTCAGAGAAAGCAAAAACACCACCCAAAAACAGAACAGTAAAGGGTGCCCTCATGGTTTCTAGGGGGTAGCTTTGCTGCATTCCCTTAACTCTTCTAATTATCTTTCCAATATATTGATGGTATATCTGTACTCTTTTTCATTTGGTTTGTTTTAATCTGGACAATGAAAAACAACACCAAAATCAAAAATAAAACACACAAGTTTTTTCAGTAAGATCTGACCAAGACATAGGCACAGGCAATACCAGAATAGAAGTTCAGCACTGTGAAGTGACTTCATCAATCTGTTCTCTTATCTTTACATGAATGGAAGGTTCAGAAGATATGTCACAACTAGGACAGCTCATTCCCACTTGACTCATTTTTGATCAAAAGTCCACTGAACGTATTTCTTCTCCAAAGATGCCCAGTACATCCCCTGAACTTTCATGCCGATTTATGTATACAGAGCTTTCTCTAAGAGAAACATTGATTCTGCTACTAAACCTTCACAAGACGCATCTAGGTAGATGGCTACGTAGTGCAAAAAGCTGCAAGCTCTACTTAGTAAATACACTGAAATATGAACCACAGAGCTAGAGACACTACTGTGTGCTGAGTAACAATACTCAGTGAACCTCTCTGCAAGCTTCCACAGTCTCTTCCAGGGACATTTGTAAAGGCAAGAAGATTAGCAGCTTTTGAAGAACTACCTACTCATGGAATCACAGGGCTGTGTTTACAATGAGGGAGACAAAGATGTGAGCTTCAGTGATTTCTTAGTGCTTTGTGCCTACAAATGCTGACTTCTTTCAACTTTCCATCATCTCCTCAAGTAAGTATTTTTCAAAATTTCTGGACAATAAACACAACCACTGGGCAATGAAGGAAGTATGAGACTAAAGACAGTTCCCATAAGAATATGTGTGCCAACTAGCCATACATGCTTATAACCTCTTAAACCTATTTCTCACATCACATCCCAAAGACCTACAAGAAGTGGCAACTATGAATTAAGCTCGTTGTGAATCTTGTTGGGTGTATACCGCAAAAAAAGTATTTGGGAAAATGGTGCTCTACTACAAAAAAAGCAAATATGACTGTTGTCAACTTCAAATCCAGGACTAAGAAACTTTGCCAACTACCAGATACCTAGATTTGTCTAGCAAATACACAATTCAGAAAGGTATAATACCTATACAAGCTGAAAAGATGCCTGGCACCTACTTGCAGAGCTCATCTTTAAAAGAGGTTCAGAATCATCACGTCTTTATCTCAGCCCTGGATTACTTGCTACTGCTTGACCTTTTTGTGTTACTGTTCTGCTCTGTCCCTCAAAGCAGCACATACAGAGCATACTGCAGTCAAGGTAATCATCATGGCTTTAATTCAACTGTCCATGCAATGTTCCTACTCACTGAACCATTCTGCACCCAATAGCAACCCACTGGGGCTACCCAAAAGTGATCCAATAACCCAAAAACAGAGCATTGCCCTTGTAAGCTGCTATGTAAGACCACAAACCATAAGAACAATGCCTGTATATGACTGTATCATGAATCATACACAGAACTACAAAGCAGTGACAGGTGACTTTCAAGAATCCATTTATCGGTCTGACCAAAACAGTAGCACAGTGGAGACAAGTGACCATAGTCAAGAAATTTTCCTTGTCATGGCACTCTGCTCCACATACTGATCTACTTCTGGCATCCCACTTCACATGTGGAGAGAAACAAGATGTAGAGCAGTTAAAAGTTGTTAGTATTGATTTGACAGGCTTAATGATTTGGCACAAATACAACTTGAGATCCCAAGGCCACATATCATACCTAAGACTTACCTGAAAAAAAGGCTTCCGTCACCAGTGCAAACTTTACCAGGATATTAAAGTAATTATTAATGACAATCTCAAGGGCACAGCCACTCTCTCTGTCAGAGTTTGGATAAGATGCATCTGATGACAGCTGCTTGCTTTTTCCCCCACCTCACCTCATCAGTTTCATCTCCAGTTCAGTGAAATGAAGACAGACAATTAACATGGATTATTTCACAGAACTACAAAGCAGTCAGTCTGATAACTGAAGAGCTGGGGACAAACTGGAACAGCTGGAAACAGCAGCCTCCTAACCCAGATCTGTCTGATCAGACTGTTTGGTCACCACAATTCCAACAATAAAGCCAAAGGCAGTAGGACTTCCTCCTTGCCTTCTCTCTTTTTTAAATTAAGTAACTGCAAGAAATACCCAGCTTTTAGAAGAATTTCCATATAATTCTGGCTATTAGAAAAAAAAAAAAACCACAATGGGACATAACCAAATTTTAGACAGTTTGCAAACTTGACAACGAGCATTACAATCACAAAACATCCTACATAAGACACTCCAGGCTGCTGGGTTACCCGTGTAGCACATGCAGTACCTTTTT
>VZTD01001525.1:437532-453493 GCA_013397725.1 Rhagologus leucostigma | reverse complement strand
ATAAAGTCACCCCAAGACAAGGGCACAGGGAGCATCCAGCTTTCAACCAGGGCCCTCTTCCTCTGAAACCAAAGGAAAAACACTGGGTGGTGCTACACAGAGATCTGCCACCAAAATCACTGCTGACAGGTCTAGGTTTCGAGGTTGGGATGGGAGAATTGGGCAGAGTGGGATTTAATCTACATAGAAAAAGTGGGATGATAGGGGAGACTGCTCCCCAAAACTTTGAAGCACAAGTGGAGAAGTGAATACAAGAAAAGAGAGACTTCTTGGGAATCATCATGGTCTAAAAATAGAATTATTTTTATCTGCAAGAGTTCCAGTTCTAAGAACTCTGTGGTGACAGCCTGACAGTCTTTCACAGCCAGTTGAAAGATTTCCACTGTTTTCAATTTACTTTGGGCCATATTGTATGTAATTCATCTCATGATGTAGAATTCCTAATTTTCCCCTGGAAATATAGTCCAGGTCCCTGCTGTGTTATATATATTATGATGCCATTTCCAGCAGAGTATGAAGACAATGACAAATGCTGGTTTCAGAGGAAATCTTTGCTCAGGTATTTCAGCTTAGTCATATCTTGGCTGATCCTAGAGTAAATCTGCATGTCAATATTTATCTTATATAGGCCATCTGCTGTACTCCTGACACAGGAATGCCAAAGGATATGGGAAAATAAAGAAATAATTTCTGTAGAATTCTAAAAAAAGACAATAATTATCCACAGTGGGTCTCCTTAAAATAGGCCTGGAAGTTTGCTATGACTCAATGTGTTTTAAGGGGAAAAAAATGTTATTTTAACGATGAAGGCAGCAAATTCTACTCTTTAGATTCCACAGCAGTAATCTCTGTAAAACCCATGATTTAAAAGCTGTTATTTCTTGCCGTCTGAAGCTAAATACTCTTTTTTATTCTAACAAATCTGAATAAAATTAGAGCACTCTGCATAAATTCTCCCTGCCTCTACGCCTGCTGTCTTAGCTCGAGGCAGAAGCAGATGCCTGTGATTTCTAAGACTGTCAAACCAGCACCATAAGCCAAAGTTAAGTTCACCTTAAAAAACCACGAAATTTATTTCAGCTTGGTAGCAAGCTGGTCCATTATTTCAGGGTTTTGGTGCCAGCATTCTGCTTTTTAAAGGCCATCTAAAACCTTACAGGCATTTTTGACATTTTCCTATTAACAGGGTTGATATTTGGGGGATTGAGAGTGCTTTGTGTTCAAATTTGAACTTTTAACACCTTAGATCTGTCACTGGTTCACTGGAAGACACTATTTTGATTTTCCTCATTATCAGTTCTTAAAAAAAAAAATAACACATTGCTCATTTAATATTAATTGGAACATATTTTTCCCTGTAGCAGTCTGCTGCTGATGAATTTCAATGCCACAGAGGTGGCATTGCAAATAGTGCCTATAAATAGAAAATAAGCATTTTCCATGAAATGCCCAGCCAGAGCAAAGGCTCATTAATCAGGGAACAGGTGCAGCCCAAGAGCCCAGCCTGACTCTGCTCATGGAAACACAGGATGACAGAGCTGTCTGAATGATCAACCACAGAACTTGCTCTGTGCACAGGGACAAAGTTTAGTCAAGTGCTTAAAATATGGAAATAAGAGTGAAAATGCCTGTGTTGTTTCTCCTGCTGACTGGCTGCAGGTTCATCCCTTCCCTGTGATTTAATCACTGACAAAGGGCCACCTTCCACATGAAAACTGCAGGCAGCAGTTTTAGCAAAAACAGTAAAAAAACTACATCATGGAGTGTGAAAGGTGTAAGTGGTCAGTGTGTAAATCACAGGGATTTGTGTGACGAATTAAACAGTTTGTGTTAAAACCTGGCAGGTCATTTTGGGCTGGTTGCACCCATGGGTTGTCTTCCATGTATCCTGTAGTGAGGGCATTGAGCGCAGCCAGAAAAAAATTATCCATGGAGGGGAGCAAGTCCTCCTGCTCCCTTGTGTGTCAGCCACGGGCCAGCAAACATTGGGTAGTGCTACACAGAGATCTGCCACCATAATTTAAGCAAGACAGCTCTTGGTTTCCAGGTTGAGTCTGGCTAATTGGGCAGGGTGTGATTTAATCTGTAAAGAAAAGGGCTGCTTTTGTGCTGGTTGCATAAAATCAAACCCAGTTTACTTTTGACCCTGCTTTGACCTCATTTCTACTCTTAATAGAAATAAGAATAGTAACAATGGCACCTTTCACCCCCAGAGATTTCAAAACACTGGAAAAGCTGCATCCTCTGAGCAGAGATGCGGCAGAGTTTGAAGGAACATGAAGAAATTCCTTCTCCTTAAGAGGGGGACTCATTTCCCTGACATCAGAGGGGACTCTGGCCCACTGGGACCTTTGCAGAGCCTAAGCTGAGCCTCGGTGCCCAGCCATGGTCAGGTGGGCACCGGGCATGGGCCAGGGGCACCTCCCCATCAGCACTGTCAGAGTCCAGGGATCAGGAGCACTAAACCAGATCCAATTCTGCCACCTGCTGCTCCCCTCCATGCCTACAGTGCCCGTATGGTCACTGGACCCAGCCCTCGTCTGCTCTAATCTGGCTGGGATTTTACTGAGGTTGTGTTACCGGTGGGGTTGTTGTATTTAAACCTAAAAAAACACCCAAGAGGCTCAGTTAAGTGCTTTGCTTTCAATATTTATATTAACAGCAGGAATGCAGACTGTCCCTGCAGCATGTAGTGATAAAGGTGATGAAGAACATCCGTGCCTGCCTTACAAAAACAAACTCTGGGATTGTGCTAAGTACATATTTTAGAGGAAAATTACTAATAATAGAAAGGAGGGAAACCGGGCTGTTCAGTGATAGAGAGCACTGACATAATTAAAGGTTATGACTGACATAACTAAAGGTGCTTTCAAAGCTCAAGCATTTGAGGGAACAGAAGAAAAATGCAGGTTTGCCTGTACAAACCAGTGGGGGTTCCCAGCATCCCTCTAGATATCTCCAAGTGAGAAGTTTAAATTAGAAAGCTGTCTCCGTGGGCAGTTACCAGCAACCAGCATGTGCAAAGCCATGGCTTCTGTATCACTGTAGGAACTCAAAATTGCTTCATTTTTAACTCCAAATATCCAAGATTTTCTCCTTATGTGCTGCTAGGCTGAGGCACTGAAGCAGCCTGTCCCTTAAGGCTCTTCTCCATGAGCACTGTCCTGTTGGGTGGGAGTGTTCCCCACCTTGAGGTGAGCTGGGGGGACAAGGCTCTCACCTTCCACAGCAGCAGAATTTGCAAGTGCTGATATCAAGGATGTTCCGGTTGCCACAGGAGACTGGAGTTGTTTGGGACTTAAGGGAGACTGTGGCTCATTCCTCCATGGACTCTTAACTTCCTCTCAGGCCAACCACTGTCAAGGACAAGGGTTCCCATCACGCCAATGATCACTTTATATATAGTGCTAACTAAATTTAGTGTTAAATCTGCTGTGAAAATTTACAGCTTGTAATATTTACTTGACAGGCGTTCAGACACTCCTGTCCAAATACACAGTTCCTTAAATTAGACACAAAATGTGTCATGAGACAGCAGCCTAAATTACGTATTTACAGCACTGGAGCAGGTAAGTACATATTTACACAGCCAGTCCTGAGTTCTTATTTTAAAGAAGTGGTCTGGCTTGTTCAGGGTGTTTTTTAAAATGCTGATAGAATACTGAAGAGCTGAGAGGTTTGGGAGCTCTCTGGGCCAGGGGCTCTCTGTGTGTTTACAGCAAGGTCTGCTCAATGAGCCCAGCTTCCACCTGAAAACCAGGAGCAACATTTCTGGGATCTATTTCTCAGATTCAGTCCTCAGGGGTTCTTGCAATTGAAAGAATAAGATTATGTGACAATAAAGAGCAACTCTCTCTAAAATTACTGTGCCCAGAGATTTTTCCCTTCTTAACAAACATTACTGCTCCCAAACAACTACTTTTGTATTTACGTAACAATTTCCTTATGGGTCACCCTTGAATAGAACTTGGGTCCTTCTCTACCCAGAGCCAATGTCCCCATCACTGCAACTACAAAATTATGTCCATTATACCCTGTCAGGGCAGTTTTCCTCTGCACCAACAAGCTTAAGAGTTACATCACAGTTACACATAAAAAAATATAATTCCATTCTGCAGCACTTCTTCAGTATTCCAAACTTATTCCTTTGTGAAGTCAATTTCCCTCAAACAGCCTTTTGAACTTGTCTAAGTTTTAAATCATAAGAAAGCAAGAAAAAAGGAAAGAACTGAGGGAATGTCTTCATCAGAGTCTGTTCACAGCACAAACCAGGTTCAGGATGTGCTGGTACAATTCTGTTGCTTTCTGCTGCTCTTGGAGATAAGTGGCTCCTTTGAAATACGACTGTGAAGTATAAATTAGTAAGACGTTTCTGCAAAGAATGTGTCACATTCGGGGAGGTTTATACAGTCTTTGTCCAGGTGAGTAAGCAGGGCCTTACTCTGGTTAATGGTTACCTTGGTCTTGCTGGGATCAGTGGACGTGGTCCTCTGTGCCCCTGTCCAGAGCTGGGTGACGCAGCTCTTGCTTCACGTACTTGCTCTTTGATGAAATCCCTCATGGGAGCTGCAGTTCCTGCTGGTGGGTGATGGTATTCCTATGAGGAAAGCCACACTGTCTAGAATAGCAAGACCAAATATGAATTCTTCTGAAAAGCTATTAAATTAATTTTTCCCCTGAAGTGTTTCAACCCCACATAGCAGTGAGATTGTCATCACAGGGGTGTGGCAAGTGAAATCTGCTTGGCCTTATAGGGGAAACTGAAGAGTGTCAATGGCATGGTTTTAAGCCTTTGAAGAGCTGATCAGCTCAGTGCAACAAACAGTACAAAAATTTCAAAAAGGCCTAGTTACTAATGACAATTTGATGTTTTGTCACCAATATGAAAAATAATTATTTAAATACACAAGCTTTGTGAGGAATGTGTGCCTCGCCTAAGTGCCATCAGAGAAAGCTTTTTCAAATTCCTGTGGAAGAAGGATGAGTCTGGATCCCAGACTCAAAGGCATCAGTGCAGTGGGATGTGCGGGTTTGGAGGACAGGACTTGGCAGCCTTTGTGTCCCATCAGGCAGTGCTCAAACTCAGACCAGTGAGGCTGTTTTACCAGTTAACTGACTTGGAGAGCTCTTTTTAAGCACCTTCCAAGGAATATTTGTAACTCTGGAAGAGGTCTCCTGACCATGGGAACAACCTCTTGTCAAGAGCCCGTTCTTCTCCCCAGAATGCTGCCATTTAGTAGTCCCTGTGACCGCCCTCACTCCACAGGGCATCCACAGTTCCGAACTACTGCAGCCCTTGCCAGCCACAATCAGTGTTCCTGACAGAGCCCCAGCCTCTACTGAGGAGCTCAGTCCAAAGAATCTATTGTCTTGTTTACACAGCTCATCCAGGCTGACACTCGCCTCCTTCGAGGCAAGAAATATGCTGGCTTTGAGAGTTGTGCATCAATTCCAGCCACCACGCTGCCTCTTTAATGTCACAGACATTCAAACACAAGGCTGATTTCCTGCAATCAAGACAGTCTGGAACATTTTCATAACAGAGAGTTGTATCCAAACAACTATTTGCTTCATGAAAATTTGAAGAGCCAGGTGCGCTCTTTCTTTTGAGACACGAGTGACCACAAGGCCCTGAGACTGAAAAAAATTTCTCAAAACAAGCTTGGATAAATCTGACACATCCTCAAAATGTCACCCTTTGCATATTATAATGATTCTCAGGAGTTGTGTTTGTTGTACGTTAACAAATTAATTACAACTTCAGAGTGGGCCAGAATAAACATGACCATTTACTTGTCTTAGAGAAACATATTTAAGTTCCAAATTTGATCCACATTTGAGAGGTCTCCAAGTTCAAGAGGTTTTATCACCAGGTCTATGTGTCAAGTTGTCTCTTTTCTTTATAAGGTTATGCTATTTTCTTCATTAATATCTTATCTTTCTGAAAAATGAATATATTACAATATAGCCCAGATTTTCTGCTGTACATTTTCATGACTTGGCTGAATTTTTTATTTACTAATAAATGGATTTCTAAGTTATTGCAGACTTGCAATGATGAAATTTCAGATTTTCTTACCTCTTTTCTGTGGCAGCTGTGAACATAATTCTTTCAGATTTATGTTTTCTTGAAGCACAGGCAAAATAACCTCTGTTTCAGTGGGTTTATCGCAAATAAAATCCTTGCAATTTCTGAAGATTAGAGTGAGTTGGGAAATGTTGTGTTAGACACAACAAGGGTATTTATTATTTAGGGAACCTCTAGCACAGCATTATTGTCAGTGATTAAACAGCACTGTTTCCCTCAGGAAGAATTAGTGTCTCTAAGCTATTGGTGTAGGAATCTTTCAGTTTTCTCTTCCATTCCTACCTCAGCTGACTTCTGCCAAATGCAGTGCAGAACCTGGGAACAAGCATGTCTGTGCTTATCTCTGCCTATGGGCACAAACCAGACGTGCAGGCCCAGAACCTGGGATTGTGACCCATTCACAACGGTCAGAAAGGAAATAAAAATGAGATATCCTTGGTGTAGACATGTGCTTGCAGCATTGCTTTCAGCTATGGCTCAGGGGGCTTGGGGGGTTTTGTCTGGAATAATTTAGGTCAGCTACATTTTGTAGGAAAAAAGAGAAGGGGAAAACCTTAATTATCAGAGCTATTCTGTCTGAAATTTCGTCATGTGGAATATTTGAGATAAAGACACATTCAGGTTTTGTTTCAGGCTGGTTGGTGTTTGGTTACATTACCTCTGAGCTCAGGCCTGGACTCATTCTGCCAGGAGTTCAGCTGGAGCTAGGCTCACCACAAAGCTGGCTGGGCACCTGTGAGGAAGGTCTAAATTTCCAGGAGAAAACAGCTGATCAATTAAACAGATCAAAGGAGATATGTTGCTGCTGGGTATCACCAATCCCATCTGACCTGTCTGGTGGAGCTGTGCACCCTCCTGTTTAAGAAGCTCTACACCAGAACACATTTCACCAGGTTACCTTGGGCTCCCCTGGGTGTCGTGGTTATATGTTTAATTGTAAATGGCACAATAAAAACAGATCAGACTTGTGGCTGGGGAACTCTCAGATTTTGGAATTAATGTTTTCCTACAAATTTCATAGGTGGTTCTTGTGCATCTCAGTAATTCCCCGTACATCGAGCCAGTCATTTCTTTCCAAAGATGAGCTTTGCTTTTAAAAGCACAGTAGATGATAAACATAAATGTTTCATTTGTTATAAATATTTAATAATTATGAATAATTGATGATCAGATTTTTAAGCAAACTGATTAGAGTTGTGTGAAATTAAGGTTACCTTTGTATAATTTTCTAAGCTGTATTCTAGATATTATCTGGGCTGTGTTGTGCTATAGAGGTGCATTGGTGATTGGTACTGTCATAAAAAATATTAGTAGACGGGAGCAAACAGAAAAATACACTTTTAACAGCTATATTGGCAATAAAATTAATATGGAGGACTTCCTTGTGGATACAAGAATTTCTGTATCCATCAATTTTCATTCCATTGTAATCCATTCTTTATGGGTTATTTTAGAGATTTTTTTCAAGAGAATGTGTTTAATAGCACAGCACTAGTAGCTGACTGTGATTCAGTGACTTTCACCTATTTTGCTTTCAATTTTTTCTAATTGCCTTTGATCTCCCCGGGGCTTTGAAGCCTAAAAAAACCTATATAATGCTTATCTAATTACCAGGGCTCTTGCATCTCTGAAAGATTTCATTAAGGATGCTGCTTTCTGGTTCCTGCACTCAGCTGAGGGGCTCTGTCCCCAGATGGTTTTGGGTGTCTCACAGAGCCACAGTCCCTTTGCCAATAGGTGCCACTGTTGCTCTGCACGTCGGAGTTGTCAATGCCCTTCACTTGAAAACCCAACCTTGAAAATGCAAATCTAAATCACAGTGACTAAAATGTTGCCGAGGTAAAACTCCATCCAGACCATGGCCAGGGGCTTGTCCATGCCAAGACTAAGGTATACGCTTTATCTTGTTCCTAAAAATAATTATATTATTGCTAATCTTGAGCAAAAATGATGAATTGCATTGAATTAATTCCAGATATAGTGAATGTAAGCCTTTAACTTGCTGCAGGTTTATTGTTGAGCCTCAGACTAAGAGCACCTGAGCTTTTCAGATCTCTGCTCTGGGCCAAATGTGATTTAAATGCAGAAGTTGCACATGGGAGCAATAAGAATTTGGACTCGTACCAGCACTTCTTACATAGGAGCAAAGTCTCAGGGTGGCCTGTTCTGTGGTGGAAGGGCCCCCCAGAGCTATTTCTTCCAGGTTTGCTCTCTGGTAATGCAAGGTCAGCTAATGTAGTTTACTTTGCAGCTTATCTGCCGTTAAGTGCTGTTCCCTATGTAAAGCCAAGGGTAATCAAGGTCTGCCTGCTTCCCGCATGGGGACGAACCTTGCTTCACCTTGTCCTTGCATGTGCAGCTGTTTCCTATGTTTGCTTTATTATTGAATGTTTCAGACATACTATGGAATAACACAAGGTTCTTTTGTGCTCTTTCTTCAAAGAAACACATAGCAAGCTGTGTGAAAACAAAAAAACAGAGGGCAAAGCAATTAAGAGTTTTATGTTCTTTCAAGTTCCATCCCACTTTTTTTGTGTTTTGGCTTGGTTGGTTTTTTTACTGCAACTATTTATTGACTAAAAACCAAAAGATGAAAAATTTGTTTTCAGTGATACAGTATCTTCTGAAATAGTCCTGGCCACCTGAAGTTCAGGATGTAACCCAGCAACTTGTTCTAACCAGTCTAAAGCCGTGTGCATGTATAACCTAATTCTCATTCCTTCTGCATGGAGCAGCTCCCACAAGCAACAAGCTATATTAAGTAGAGCTTAAGATCACCCTAAGCAGTTTACACAGGGGCATCCCCAGCTTCTCTGGCTCTCACCAGTTGCCCAGTGGTTTGCAGATATTCTGCCCCTCTTCAAAGTCCAGGATTCTACCAACATTTTGGGGAAGATATCCCTGGTCGGGAGGTCATGAGTTTTAAGTGGTTGTGTCAGCTGATAGGTAGCAAAAGCAGAAATTGTTGGGCTTTCACAGGAAATGGGGCAGACACTGGACATCACTCAACTTCTTTCTAGTGCAGTTTTTCATCAGGTCTTCGAGATGGCCATAGAGAGTGGGTTATTCTGAGACAAGATTAAATGTTAGAAATTATATAATTAAATTTTTGGTCTGGGTGTTTTTACTCCACAGTTGTCACAGGGAATGTTTGTACTATTTTGACAGCAGATTAAGGACAAAATGAATCTTTTTGTTCCCAGGACATGTGTGTCTATCCTCTGGCTAGAAGAGAAAATCACTGTTAGATATGGACAGATGCAGTAATGTTATCAAACAGGAGTCCTGATTCTTCAGAGCCTCTGTGGTAGATATTTAAAAAGTTAGCACAGGTGTACCTTCTACTTAAAAGATCAGAAAGATAATAATACTCCATGAATTCTCCTGCTAGTTGTATCCCACGGCTCTCCTTGTTCTCAACTGATACTGGATAGGGGAGAGAAATCTGTTCATTGACACTCTCCTTTACTGCTTCCTGTAGTGAATAGAGATTGTCGCATGAATAACATTTCCACATCATTAATCCAAAAAATAAGGTACTGATTGGGCAAGAAAGCAGCCAGAAGTCACCACAAGATCCATTTCCAGAATTTAAACAGAAGGAGGTTCCTGTCTCTAAATCTATATATTGACCAGTGTGCCATGTTCCATTTCATTGAATTAAAAATGCCAAGAACTACCAAGAATGGGGAAATCTGATTTCTGAGGAATCCAGGCCAACTTGCACTCCAGCTGCAGAGGGGAGGCAGCACAGGTTGTAGCCGTGTCCATTGCAGTTCTCAGCATAGTCTGACACTAAATTTTGGCTTCTTGCTTCCTTGTGATGGATGAAAAGTGCTGCAGTGGCAGGCCCTGAAATGAGATGCACATGATGCTGTTGTGCAAAGCATTCAGACGGCTTAGTGTGCTTTCGAGTCAGACTGTATTGCCACTGATATCACACACCTTTGTCAGTCTTTGTGTTACTTATAATTTAATCCCTGAAAATAAGGGCATTTGCATTTCAAATAAATTTCCACTTAACTTAAGCAACTGCATCTGTGTGTCATGAGATCTGATCCGTCTGATTCAACACTTGCATCATGGATTTGCAGACACATTTAAGAAGGTTGAAAATGAAAAGCTGATTGCCTTGTGCTGCTTAAGGGTTTCATGCAGCAGCATTGCATATCCAACCTTCCAGCTGCCTGTCTAAAGAGAATGGTAACAATACTTGGGGGTGCAGAAGCACCTTGGTGGAAGGGACGTTCTAGCAGATAATGCTTGTGGGAAAAGTATCGTAAAAGATCTGGGCCTTATTTAAGTGCAGTTTGTTTATATGAATTGGAGGTGTGCTGATTAAAATAAACCTATTTTACCAGCAAGCTGCTATTAGAGCCCAGGGAATGCCCTGAAGACACAATACCCAGACCCAGGTGGGAGTAACACACTGGTTTTCTTCATGTGCCCTGGCCACCCCCAAGGCACAGAAACATCCAGGGAGTCCCAAGCAGCGTGTGCTGGTTGCCTACCTCAGAAAGGATTTCCACTTGAATCCAACCTACAGGGGAGCTCTGGGGCCTGTGAACTGCCACAGAGCTGCAGTGCCTTCCTTCACACATACAGTTGTTTAAGGCTATATAAATTAGGATTTAAATACTAGTCACAGATCATCACTGCCTGGAATGTTGGCATACACAGGCCCACATTGGAATTTTCTGTTCTTTACCTCGAATTCCCCCATCGTGGTTCTCCTTAGTGTCTGGTCTGTGAGCTGGTAAGCAGATGAGGCTGTTCTGTATGAGATGCTGCTGAGTTTATAAACGTGAGAGATACACAACACTCAGCATTGCTGAAGCAGCCCAGTAATCACAGCAGCTGTCTCAGTGCTCCTTTCTTCATCTACACAAGTGCGCTTTTTTGGGAAGTAGTCTGGTCTATGTTCTTTGCCTCAGCTGGTAAAATAAACTGGTAAAATCAGCCAGTGTAAAATTTTTGATTGGTTCATTAATGTAATTAAAACATACTGTATAGCACTTGACAAATAATCTGTGGTTTGGTTAATTTAGTTAAATATCTTCACCTGCCATGGGAACTAGCATCTGAAAAGGATGAACGAAGCATTTTTCCCCCCTTTGTTCTATTTCTGCTGCAGCAGACTGCAACACGGTCTGGCATTTGGTTCCAGGAAAAAAAATCTAAAGGAAGCAATTTCAGCAGAGTCAGGAGGATCTGCTTGAACAGCTCTAATATTGAACCTAACTGGCATGTTTTGACAAAGTTAAAAGTCTAATGACAAAATTTTGCTGAGCTCTTAAGCAGGGCACGAAATCTATCGAGCAGCTCTGCTAGCAAAGATACTCGTGTTTCTACAAGCAAATGAGACCAATACCCAGATTATTAAAGATCCTTCAATACAAGTCATAATAAGTATTAAATTCTGAAAGGATTAGCAAAGTCTCTCTTGCATGATGTTGGTATATGTTATTGTCTATATTGCTGTCTAGTTGTGTGTAAATGGTACAGCAGCCTCAAGTGACTGCTCTAAGTGCCATTTTTAATTGGCCAATGTTAAATCCAGTGTGAACCACTCAATGCAACCCGTGCCCCAGCATTGCTTCTGCCCTGGATTAAGGAGAGGAAGGACAGGCCACAAACAAAATAAATTAATACAAGCCAAGAAAGATGTTTATTCTTCTCCCTTTTATTACTCTTGTGAGCTGAGGCTGGACTCCAGCTGACAGCTACAGCCCTGTACTACCCCCACAGCACAGGTTCTGACCTGCTCTGTTCCTGCCCTCACCTTCCTGATCTTCCCCTTCCTTCTCTCCTGATCTTTCCCTTTTCCTCTTCTGCAGCCAGTTTCTAATGAGAGCTGTAGCAGAGTATTTGGGTCCAATTTTCCACCAGTCCTGCCCATCTTTTTGTGATGCAATCATATTTGTTTGTCCCACCAGCACTCCCCTCCCTGGCTGGTGGAACTGTCCTTCAAGTTATGTGAGTGAAACATTACCCAGTAGTCCAGTGCTAAAACTGGGGTAGAAAGGGGCTCCAGTCCTGCCTGTGTGCTGAGAAACACGGGTGATGTTGGAACTGCTTGGCCATGGAACCATTTGTTTGTTGTGCCCACAGTGACAGTGACCACGTTCGAGGCTGCATCATATTTATTTATTGTCAACCAAAACAGTGGCTCACAACCCACTAAAGTCAGCTGGGTTTTATTCTCACACCACACACACCTGCTAACACAGTTTCTCTTCACACAGATATATTTTAAACAACTGGAACAAACCAGGATGTCCATTTCAAGAACTGTTCTTTACTGACAGAACTAAAGATAAGGGCTTGCAGCATGGTACAAGCTTGTATAAGGTTTGCATATTCCATGTTCCAACTAACAGCTGGAATGAGGTTCTGATGAGCCTTGTTTATCATTGTTAATGGCTGCCCCTGATTGACTACCCATAACCTGATATTAAATGTCCTAAAAAGGTATTTTCCTAGGTTGAGGCATGAAGAGACTCGTGGAATCTAAGATGTTTACTATAAGCTTTTTAGGAAGTTCACAACGCTGTCCAATCCCCTTTTCCCAGATGGAAATGAGAAGCCACAGTAATCGTATAGGCTTATGATTCCGTGGAATCCATCCTCAAGGTGGTACCAGGTCACTCGAACCCCATTGTCCTCCAGCCTCTTCTTGTACAACAAGCCATCGTCCCGCAGCACATCGTACTCACAGGTCAGGATGAAAGATTCTGGCAGCTGGTGAACAACAGAGTCTTCAGCCAGCAGCGGGCACAGGTTGGGCTCACAGAATCTCTTCACCGTCTCATAAACTTCAGCTATAAAATCAGTGGGCCTAAGTGGCTTCACACCTCTAACCTTAAATTCCTCAGGGATATTGTCTGGACTCACCCACTTCCTATACTTCAGCCTCAGGTCTGGAGGGATATGAGAGCCCTCCAAGACCTCTTGCATGTGCAGTGCATCCCCATTGAGGTACAGCAAAGCAAAGAAAGCAGCACGTTCCCGGAATAACAGAGGGACTCCCCGATTTTGTTGATAGGATGGCAAATTGAAGTCCAGCGCCTGAAGGCCTGGATAGATCAGGATCTGAGCACGGAGTTTGGGGAGGTCTGACCTGCCTGCCAGGGTCTGGCTCACAGCAGCTGCCAGGTTGCCCCCAGCACTGTCCCCACAGACAATGACCCGGGCAGGATCCACGCCGTAGTGCTCCAGGTGCTGCAGGAAGTGCTGGGTGGCGTTCAGACAGTCTTCGTATGCAGCGGGGTATTTGTGCTCAGGGGCTAAACGGTACCTGGGACACGGAGACAAGTGTAAGAGAAGGAAACGTCAGTAGTAGTAGTAGTAGCAATCAGGAAATGGTCTCGTATGCTGTTCTTCAGCCTTATCATTTTGGGGTGGCTTGGCTCTAGGTTAGGGTCCTCAGTGCCTCCAAAGAGGTGCTCCTCAGTTTGGGATTGCAGATAAGCTGTAAATGGTGAGTTCAGTCACAAGGACTCACTGAAGTGGGATTGTCTCTGATTAATGATCTGACCAAGGAATTGTATAATTCCTAGTGACACTGAAAACTCCCTCTGCACTCTGGCAAGATTATTTAATAATTTTGTGCCTCTGCCTCCTATGTGTAAAATGGGAGTATTTCAGTGTGATAATTCTTTTTTCTCATAGTTCCCAATTGCTTGAAGCATCAACATGTCTATATGTTTGGCACAAGGAAGACTTTTTTTCACCTAAGTTTTTAATTGATTTTTATAGACTTCCTTAGTGTGCCAAATATTTCCATTTATATCTTTTTGGAGTATCTCTGGGCATGAATACTTAAGGGCTGCAAAATCTCCGTTATCACTGTTTGTCTCTTTACAGGCTTCACTGAATCTCATAGAAATTCTTCTGCCAAAAAAGAACATCTCCAAAACCAGTGCAGCTCTGCTATGGTCCCACAGCAACAATAACCTCCCAACAACAGAACTGGGTAGTGTTCACTTACTGCACAGAGACAACTACCGAGTCACTCTCCCTGGAGAGGTAGCGACACACCTTTTCATAGGTATCTGCAAAATAAATATTGTTGTTAGTACTTCACTATTGCCCTCAGCTTTGAGACAGCCTAAGGAATGTCCATTCCAGAAAGGCTTCAGACTTCATCCCAAATCACATGCTGAAACCTCATCTTATTTCAATTTTCTAAAAAGATGAGAATATTCTTTCTACACTACTACAGTTCCTCCAGGAAGTATCTTACCAAGGCTTCCGAATACCCAGCCTCCTCCATGAAAGAAGAGGATGCCTCTCCTTGGCCCATCAGAGGTAGCTTTAGGCTGATAAACCCTCACAGGTACTTCGGTAAACTGCAGATCCTGGATAAAGAGCTTTGGATCCAGCCCTAGTTTCCGTCCCTGTCGCACATATCGGCCAAAAGTGATTTGGCTGCAAAGCCCAGTCTTCTCCAAAATCCTTCCCTGTTAAAGGTAAAAGACATTAAGGCATGTTTAAAAGTCTGGAGTTAGTCAGGGTATAAAAATTCTGCATCGTACTTACATCAAACTTTATTTGGGGGAAATTTTGAAGAAACACAGAACTCCGATTAAGAAATGAAATCATTTTCCCAAGTTCTCACATCCTATAGTCTGTAGAAAAATTTACTTGCACTACTCAAATCCAATGTCATTGTAACGTCACATCAGAAATTTTATAAAGATCAGCCAAACTGGTTGTCTTAGAGCACATATTTTAATAATCAGCATTGTCCTGCACACATTTGTGGTCATTCTTGTTTCATTTATACTTGATAACAACTACTAAATACAGTATGTAGAAACAGTTCTTCATTGCTGAAACTAATGTTCATGAATTAGACCACAAAACTCAGTGAATTTGCAAATCTAAAGTGCCAAGCTGTGTTGTGCAAGTTAGTTACTGCTTTTTATTTGCACAACAGATCTACTGTGCAAAATGAAGTTGCTTCCTTTCCCAGTGCTCTTGCAAGCTAGAATATAAATCTGATGTAATAAGTGAACAAACAAGAAGCTGGGAATCAAACAGTTACCATTCACTGGCTGAACAAGATCCCTCTTTGTAACGCCCAGTGAGTCTGTCTTGTCACCTGCTGGGGGGGTTCAGGATTGTTGGGCAGCAATGTCAGTAAATTTAATTTAAAGAGGATGTAAATGGTTTAAGAATCTGTGTGGAGGAAAACAAAGTCTGTGTGATAGCAGGGGTGATGTTTGTGGCTAAAGGAGTGACAAAACTGAAGATTTTAAGAAATTCAAAGACAGTAAGTAACAGAGGCAGAGCTGAGGAGGGCTCTAATGCCGTTTATGCAATGCTGCCAAAGGGAGTCCAAGGATTAAGTAAAGCAGCCCTAACCGGATTGTGTGCCATAAATGTCAGCCGCGGCAGGAGCAGCTGAAGAGCTGCAGCCTTCCTTGTCTAAGGTGATTTCGCCTGAAGGTGCGGGCAGTTATCAGGCAGAACACCAGCCCAGCCCCGAATTCGGAGCTGCCATCAGCCGTCGCAGTCTCCGCTAACACGCCCCAGCACGTTCCTGAACCGGGAACCGGTTTTCCCCGCAGCAGCCCGGCCGGGGGTGCCCGGGGCAGCGTCAGCACCAGGGTGTCCGGGACAGCATCCTCGACCGGGGAGTGCTCGGGGCAGTGTTTGGACCGGCGGTGCCCGGGGCACCATCCTCGACTGGGGGATATCGGGGGCAGCACCCGATCGGGGGGTGCTCTCCGCATCCCCTCCCCGTGATGCGGCACCACCAGCATCCCACGGGGACAGCGGGGACACGCGGATCCTACTCCCGGCTCCCCGTGTTTGTGCAACCGCTGCCCTCCCCGCCCCCCCGCAGCCCGCGGGTCCCCCCAAACG
>VZTD01001525.1:349270-437401 GCA_013397725.1 Rhagologus leucostigma | reverse complement strand
TTCAAGGAGGCCCGGCGTGACCTGCGCGCGGTACCGGGGAACGAACGGGCCCGACGCCGCCTCCCGCCGCGCCGGGGCTGGCACGGCCCCCGCGCCCCCGGCCGGCTCACCGCCGCCCCCTTCGCCCTCAGTTCCGCGATTCTCTGCGAGCGGCTGCCCGCGGGAGGTTAAAGGAAGGGCTGCCCTTGCGCAGGGAAATCTAAGGGAAGTCAGCATTAGTTTTTGTAAAAAGTTCTGTTTTTCTCAGCCTTGTAGGATTTTTTTTTCCTTTTTTTCTGAGGATTTCCTTAGGACGAGGAGCAATAGGCATAAGCTAAAACGCAAGTTTAACCTCAACATGCAGAAGAACTTATTTACATTGAAGGTGGCAGAGCACTGGGACAGTGCCCAGGGAGGGTGTGGAGTTTCCCTCTCTGGTGACATTCCAAGCACACCTGGATGTGTTCCTGCATCACCTGCTCCAGGTGACCCTGCCTTGGCGGGGGATTGCACTGGATGATCTCCAGAGGTCACTCCCAACCCTAGCAATTCTGTCATTTCCATGTCCTCAATCTGGCTGTTCTGAGTGTGCTGTTCTTCCTTGCTTTCATCAGCAGGGTGTAATGAAGCATCATGTCAGGGAATACACTGTCTCATCCTGTAAATAAAACTCAAGCCGTGGAGAAAGCACAAATTAACAGATTCTAGCACACAATCACAGCACAGATTCTGCAAAAGTTAATACTGGGGGACACCCTTTGGAAGAATATGAAAACATTTTGCTTCATATTCTCTCTCTCTTTAAGCTGTACCTTTCAGTACACACCGACCAAGAGTCCAGTTCACTGATCCTTCCTGTCTTTTTAAAACCTGATGTCAGCATTTCCTCTCAACAGTATATCCTGCCCTCGGTGGGCATAGTGGAGGCTTTCTAAAATTAAATAGGATTTTGTAGAGCTACAATTATTTCAAAATCAGAGCAGCCCTTACTTGCCTCCAGCAGGGTGTCCCCCATCAACTCTGGCCTTGCACTGCTACTTTTGCAGCCACGGAATATTTGCTCAGTCTCCTCACTGAGATCTTGATCTCTGCCTGTTTCTCCAGAGTTTTCCTCTGTCTCTTCCCTCCAGCTCACTATCTACCTAGCTTGTACTTTTTAGCTAAGTAAAGTCGTGCTTTGGAGCTTATCAAACAGACATCACAAATATCCTGGCTGTAGTGAACATCATTTAATCCAAATCATTCCATATAGATCATTTGTATAGAAGTAAATAATTTAGTAATTAACGACAAGGAATCAATCAAATGCCAATTTAAAAAAAATACAGCACACAGAAAAATTGTTAAGATTGAACTGTCAGGAGTCTCATGAGGAAAAGATCTGTGTTAATTTGAAGTTCATGGATATCAGAACTAGTATTTTACACATCAAAAGGTGTCACATCCTTACTGATCAGCACTACCTGAGGTGTGGGAGCCTAAGCAGAGACATTAGGGGGAGAAGCATAATGAGGGAGAGTTCTTTTTACAGGCCTTTTATAAATACAACAACCTTGTCCAATCCCCTTTTCCCAGATGGAAATGACAAACCACAATATTCAAATAGATTTATGATACCATGGAATGCATCCTCGAGGTGGTACCAGGTCACTCGAACCCCGTTGTCCTCCAGCCTCTTCTTGTACAACAAGCCATCGTCCCGCAGCACATCGTACTCACAGGTCAGGATGAAAGATTCTGGCAGCTGCTGAATAATTGTGTCTTCAGCCAGCAGCGGGCACAGGTTGGGCTCACAGAATCTTTTCACTTTCTCAAAAACTTCAGGCTTGAATTCACAGGGCTTGTGTGGTTTGTAGCCTCTGACCTTAAATTTTTCAGGGATGTTGTCTGGACTCACCCACTTCCTATACTTCAGCCTCAGGTCTGGAGGGATATGAGAGCCCTCCAAGACCTCTTCCAGATTTGATGTGTCCCCTTGTATGTACTGCAAAGCATAGAAAACAGCTTGTTCCCGGAATAACAGAGGGACTCCCCGATTTTGTTGATAGGATGGCAAATTGAAGTCCAGCGCCTGAAGGCCTGGATAGATCAGGATCTGAGCACGGAGTTTGGGGAGGTCTGACCTGCCTGCCAGGGTCTGGCTCACAGCAGCTGCCAGGTTGCCCCCAGCACTGTCCCCACAGACAATGACCCGGGCAGGATCCACGCCGTAGTGCTCCAGGTGCTGCAGGAAGTGCTGGGTGGCGTTCAGACAGTCTTCGTATGCAGCGGGGTATTTGTGCTCAGGGGCTAAACGGTACCTGGGAGTTGGGCAGAGACAACAAAAGTAAGAGAAGAAAATGTCAGAAGCGTAAATATGAAATTTCTACAGCACTCCAGTTTTCCCTGTGTTGAAGTAATTTTTCCCTCAGAAAAAATACCATAAAGATATTTTTATCTGCTAAACAGATATTTGTCCAATGAGTCATCACAGAGAAGTGGTAGCCATAGGATGAGGCTGCAAGGACATCGCATAGTTGGGATATTCCAAGAGCAGCCCTGATCACAAATTAAGTTATGTAACTTCATTTTTCTCTTCTGGTGTAGACTGCATCTGGCCTGTGGATTAAGTAATTTAATCAATCTGCACCTCACCTTTATTTAGGATATTCCATTTTTTAGAATTATTCTTTATTTAAATAACTGGAACAGTTATATTTTTCAGTATTACTAGTATTAAAATTTACTAGCATTTGATTCTTACTGTTAGAAATCTCCTTGAAGTTTACAAGATAATTACACCTATTTAAACGGTTCACCGAGTCACCACGTTCGGTGTATTAGTAATTTCTCAACACATTGGAACTCTCTTCTGGAAAGCATTCCTTGTTTTTGTGTGGTGCCAGCATAGCTCTGTGTTGGGAGACACATGGACCTTACTGTGGGCTGTGTCTGCACTGTTAGCTGATGGAGCAGGGAGAGAAATTAAAACATCCCCCTTGAAATTCTGTCTGGACATCCGGGATCCTGGGAAAATCAAAGAAAATGCTGAGTTGGAAGAGACCCATCAAGATCATAGAGGCCAGCTCCTAAAGAGGAGCATTCCCCACCAGCTGCGCATCCCTGCAGTGCTGAGAGGCGACAATAGGCAAAAAGGCCTCCCCGGGGCAGCCTGGCCGTAACTCACCCCACAGACACCACCAGCGAGCCGCTTTCCTTGGCAATGTACTGGCAGATCCTTTCATGAGAATCTGAAACACATCAGAGGATGTTTTGCTGTCCACAAACGCTCCAGCTCTCCCCCTGCCCGCCACCTCCCTTCACAGTGCTGGATGGAAAAGCCCAGCTGGAGGTCAGCTTTCCACCTGTTGGTAATTATATAACTTTCCTAATTAATTTTTAATAATTGTTTTAATTAATCATAACCAGTATATTAATTATAAGCAGTGTGCTAGTCTTAAATCACTTTTAGGCAGCATGTAGCTAACTGTCTTTACACAGACTGGTATTGTTGACTTGATTGGGAAAATCACTGAAACTTTTAAAAGTTTTGCCAAACCAACGCTGATAACGCTTCAATGAACGAGGCCTGGGAGAGGGTGTGTATTGTTGAAATTGGATACAAGAAGGGCAGAATTTATGGACTACAAGGCCATTTTGCAGAAACCAGAATATAAAGAAGCACCAGAAGCACCAGAATATAAAGAAGAATCTAAAAGACTCAGTATATCTGTGTTGGAAAGTCCCTATCAGAGGAAAAATATACTAAAAAGACTAAAGAGGATAGAATACCAATTTATGAAAGAGAATTAGTTAATTTAGAACCAATGGACATTAATTTCTTTGTTTGCTAAAAGTGTATGAACACTGTGGTGAAAAGATTTTGTACCAGCGTCTGTGTGGAGGCCGGAATTCTGTAGGCCACACACACACGGTGGCCAAGGCTGAAGTAAGGCCTGACTCGCTAACGCTACAAAGACGGTGCTAGGGGGTTCCGTCCCGGCGGGTCGGTGGCCGAGCCGAGGCCGGAGGCCGTACCGAGGCTGCAGCAGATCCAGCCGCCTCCGTGGAACAGGAGCACGGCGGGGCGCGGGCGCGCAGGCGGCGCGCAGGGCCGGTACAGCCGCACGGGCACCCGCCCGAGCCGCGCGTTCTCCTGCCGCACTCCCGGCGCTGGGCCCGGCCGCCACCCGGAGAATACGCGGCGCTTGAAGGCCAGGCTGCTGCACAGCTCCATCTTCTCAAAAATCCTGCCCTGTTGGGAGAGGGAGGACAGCCGGGGTGAGCTGAGGGGAGACCGCGCTCGGACAGCTCTGAGGGGCAGCCGGTGAGGGGGAACCGGGTGAAGGGCAGCTGGCATGGGGCGACTTGTGAGGGGTGGTTGGTGAGGGGCAAATGGTGAGGGGCTTCTGGCGAGGGGTAACTAGTGCGGGGGCACCTGGAAAAGGGCAGTTGGTGAGGGACACTGGTGAGGGGCACCTGGTGAGGGGGCTCCTGGTGAGTGAAGGGCAGTAGGTGAAGGATCACTGGTGAAGGGCAGCCAGTGAAGGGTAATTGGTGAAGGGGCAGCTGGTGAGGGAACACTTGCCAGTGCTCCCAAGTGTCTCTCATCCCTCTAAGGTTTCTGGGGTTTCTGTTTTTGTCTTCTTGGAAAGCATCCAGTCTTCCATTACTGGTACTTCCATTACCCAGCCTTCCATGTTACTGGAAAGCCCCAAGAATGGCCTAAAAACGTGTGCTTACCTAAAGTGGAAATCAAAGCAATCTCACTTCTTATAAATATTTAATTTTAAATTTAATTAGGGAAGCTCAGCTGATAAAGCTGGGCTCTTATGGTTGTCTTAATCCTTATGTAACAGGGAAAATCTGACTGAAGTCTTAACAGAAATGATTTTCCAAAAACTGTCCTCTCAAGTTAGCTTCCAAAAGAGAAAAACCATCATTTAAGCCTTGATGAAGCTGGCAGGATTCTGGTATTTACATATATAGAAAAATAACATCTAACAACATTTCTGGCAGAAGTCGCAGCAGAGTTACTCACCAGAGTAGATGTAACAATCAAAAGAGCAACAATAAGTCGAAGTTTTCCAGGATTGCTCACTCCAGGAGGGATGCTGCAATTGCTGTACTCAGTTTGAATTGTTCTTATGATTGCTGATATGAATGAAGCAACAAAAATCGCCAGCAATATCACTAGCAGTAGATAAAAAAATGCCATTTCACGTATCCAGAGGTGATGTGCCTTCACGCCTATCTGTGATTTGGCTTTTTCAGGTAACAGTAAGGCCTGGAGCAGTCCCAGTTGCAAGAGATCTTTCAGGTGTCGCTCACTTTAAAGTCCTTGGAAATGTTGTGCAATGTGCCAGCAGTTATCACATTGGAGAAGAGTCAATGTGTTTAATTTCCTGTTTATCTTTATGGTAATTGTGGGACTGATAAAGGGTCTGGTATTGAATACGGAATTCTTGGATTGTGGATAACAGTGAGTGCTCAGAGACTGCAGTTAAGTCCTGAATGAAGTTCTAGTCTATGACAGAGAGCCAGCGAATGTGGAGATAAAATTATCCCTTGCAGCTGATCTGCAGCCACAACACTCGCTTCCTGCATTGTGGGCATGCTTTACGTAGTTTGGAATACATAGTTTTATCAAAGACATTTAGAAAATAAAATGGGAACAAGGGAAGGGTGGGGGGAAAAAGGTAAGTACCATGCTCTGCGAAAGTAAGTGCATCAGTCTTAATTTTGTTGTTAGATTATTTGGGGCTTGAAGCAACCTGGGGTAGACCAGGTGTCCTCACCCATGGCAGGGCATTGGAATGAGATGAGCTTTAATGTTCCTTCCAACCCAAACTATTCTGTGATTCCAGGATTCTATTCAAGCACAAGAACAAGTTTTTCAGCATACCCATATGTTTGATGAACATATGAAAACACTTAAAGCGTTTTTCCCGCTGTAATTTAAATGAAGCTGTCAATAGAGTATTTCTGTTGGGAACAGTTGCAGTTCCAGCTGTCATGTTAATTAATATGACTTCATTTTTTTGAGTCTAAAATACCAGTTACCTAGCCCACAGACATCTTCAAATTGGTGACTGGGAATCTTAAACTCAGGTGCTAGGTGTAGCAGAGAGCACAGGCTGTGCATTATAGCACTGTAGTGTCAGTGTTTTTCTCCTTTGCTAAAACACACACTTCTAGGAAGAATGAAACCATCAACTCTAACTGAATAAAATAGGTCAGATCAGATGTTGGCTTAAAATTTTACTGCATCTTTTATATGTACTGAGAGAGTAGCAAGTATGTAGTCCAAACAGATGATTAAAATAGGCAGACTGTGCATGGACTACTTCAAACAGCACTAAAAGAAACTTTCATAGTATTCTTGAAATGTCTTTTATGGTGATCACACTGGCATAATTGCTTATTAACAAATTGTCCTATCTAAACTTCTTATATGGAATTTAGAAACATAAAAGACCACAGAAATTTGGCAGTTCTTACAGAAACAAAGAAAAATGTTGCTATAAGCTTCTTAGAAAATTCACAATATTATCAAGACCCCGTTTTCCAGCTGGAAATGACAACCAGTCACTATTAAATGGGTTTATGATGCCATGGAATCCATCCTCGAGGTGGTACCAGGTCACTCGAACCCCGTTGTCCTCCAGCCTCTTCTTGTACAACAAGCCATCGTCCCGCAGCACATCGTACTCACAGGTCAGGATAAATGATTCTGGCAGCTGCTGAATAATTGTGTCTTCAGCCAGCAGCGGGCACAGGGTGGGCTCACAGAATCTTTTCACTTTCTCAAAAACTTCAGTTGTACAGTCAAGGAGCACACGTGGTTTGTAGCCTCTGACCTTAAATTTTTCAGGGATGTTGTCTGGACTCACCCACTTTCTACAATTTAATTTAATATCTACAGGAATATGGGAGCCTTCCAAGACCTCTTCCAGATTTGTTGCATTGCCATTTAAATACTGCAACACGTAGAAAGCAGCACGTTCCCGGAATAACAGAGGGACTCCCCGATTTTGTTGATAGGATGGCAAATTGAAGTCCAGCGCCTGAAGGCCTGGATAGATCAGGATCTGAGCACGGAGTTTGGGGAGGTCTGACCTGCCTGCCAGGGTCTGGCTCACAGCAGCTGCCAGGTTGCCCCCAGCACTGTCCCCACAGACAATGACCCGGGCAGGATCCACGCCGTAGTGCTCCAGGTGCTGCAGGAAGTGCTGGGTGGCGTTCAGACAGTCTTCGTATGCAGCGGGGTATTTGTGCTCAGGGGCTAAACGGTACCTGGGACACGGAGACAAGTGTAAGAGAAGGAAATACTAGTTTTAAATGTATTGCTGAAGTCCTGGTTCCTGCAACCAGGAATACCCTGATTTCTGCAGAATTTTCATTGTCTCCACAGGATTATCATCAATAAGATGTGAGTAGGTGGTGCAGATTATTTTGTTATGGATATCATCTATTTATGATGTCTCTTAGGTCTTTAACAACACAGGAGTACTCAGCTGCCAGCTATATGTAGGTTTTATTGATGATCATTTAGTTACTTTCTGCTTCAGTTTCTCATGGGTTGGACACAAATGATTCATGGGTTGGACACAAATGACAGTACTTCTGGTTTATGTCTTTGTTTTGTAGAGTTATGTTATATATCCTCAAAATCCAAACCATTATGCCAGTATTTTGATAATGTATTAGCTTGTCATTCACGCTATGCTTCTCTAAGCATCAAGCAGGCTTTCCTTGAAGAAGTGTTAAGGAGATCATATAGCTTACTATCTGTTTACGATCAGTTTTGAGTTTGGAATTCGAAAATACTGATTCAAAACTTCATTTTCCAACTAGATATCCCAAAGTATAATTTGTGGTGTAATCAGACAGTGAAAACAGCCCAAGTGAGTCTTGAGTGGCTCCAAACAACAGCAGGACGAATTTGTAAATCACACACTTGAGAAGTCCCACAGAGACATTTCTCTGAGGAAGATTGTTGCTATGACTGGGGGGACAGGAGGTGATATTTACACTATAGGAAATAATCTCTCAAAATCAGCATGAGCAAAGACTCACCCCACAGATACAACCACAGATTCACTTTCTCTGGCGATAAAGCGGCACAGCTTTTCGTGGGTCTCTGAAAGAGATTTGGTGGGGTTTGGGTTTGGGTTGGGGTTGGGGTGTGTTTTCTCTCCAGAGATGTTGTCTATTGGAGAAGTCAAAGAACTGCAAGAAGAAAATGCTCTCTACTTTTCTCTGCTGCTTCCTACACAGCTCCTCAGTTCTTTTGGATCTTCTCATCTTCCTATTTCATTATTTTTTCCCCTTATATCATTGTCCTGTAAGAAAAATCACGTGATACACAGCAGATACCTTCTTCTGACAGCAAGAATTATGAGATTGAACCTGTGGTTATACTCAAAGTTTGCAACTCCTACAGATCAAGAAACAACCAACTTTACTATTTATGGAGTATGTATTTCTTTAACTAAACTATAATGTTTTTTCTGTTAGATATCTTACCAAGACTTCCAAATACCCATCCTCCTCCATGAAAAAACATAACTCCTCTCCTTTGGCTGGCAGATGGAGCCTTAGGCTGGTAAACCCTTACAGGCACTTTCTCAAACCACAGATCCCTGATGAAGAGCTTCGGGTCCGCCACCAGAATCTTTCTTCCTTGCATGTACCGGACAAAGCTCACCTGAGTGCAGATGCCAATGTTTTCCAAAATCTTTCCCTGTTCAGAGGCAAAGAGAACGGAGAGCTCACTCGAGAGATCCTGCATTTTCCAAAGGAAAGGAACTGTGGGGACAGTAAACTCATGGTGCCTAAGTCATGTATTTTTAGGGCAGTAATAATCTAAGAGAGTAGTTGTACAGGTATAGGAGACAACTGAACAAGTAACAGCAGCATCAGGAGAGGTTATGAGAGTTACATGAACCAAAGAACAGAACCCCAGACAATGCAGCATTAACAGACTGATGAAATAGATCTGCTTTCTCAGCAAGTCCTTTACCTAACATTGAAAGCAAGTTTGGTTTTCACTGGTTATGCTATCCTTACTCCCCAGAAGATGTGAAAACATAGCGAAAGATGATCGTTCTGGTGCTGATTTTTGTGGTACAGACACTTGCCCAAAGCAGAGTTGATTAAGTTAAGAATATATTTGATAATAGCTTTTTGATCCATCTCCTAAGTCTCACTGATGTGTGCCATGCACTGACAAGAAGATCCTGAGCTGTTTAGTAGGAATGAACTTCTGTTCGTTCTCTGTGCCATAGGAATATTCATGCCAGACGCCAGAAGATGAATACAAATCAGAGCTAGTGCTCCAACATAACTTTGCATAAATAAAAAAAAGGCATAGCCTCCGTTTTGAAATGCATTGTTCATGCCAACCAGTACTTCGGTCCTTAGAAACATTTAGATCAAGTTCATAATACTCAGGATTCTGTTATGAATACTTCTTATTAGACAGCCACATTTGCATGGATTGTCAGTAGTGTCATGACTCTCAATATATTTATCCATGAAAGGCCTTTTTTTCAGTGATTCCAGCTATTTATAATATTCTTCATGCCTGATCTTGAGTAAAGATTTCTTGCACAAACTAAGACATTTTGCAACATACTGATTTTAATTTGTTACAGGAACTAGTCTTAGTGTCTCCAATTGTATACAAACATGATAAAATGATTTATTCTTTTGTACTTGCTATTTTCCAAGCAGGAATGGAACAATACCAAGAATAGTTTAACTTTTACATTCAACTTGTTTGTTTTCTTTCACCCTGTGTTGTTTACAGTGCAGCATACAATGCTGGTTTATGGTGGGCAGTGGATTGATGATAAAAAGAGAACTGGCTTTTCCAGCTGGTTAAGTGATGTAATCTCTTTCTAATTACAACTTCTGTGCAGCCAAAGCGTGAGAATATATATCTAGAATTCTTTACTATGGTCAACCATAATCTAGAATATTTCCGACAGAGAATTTTTTCTCTTTGTTTTCCTTTATAAATTTTAAATAGTTTGTCTCCCTTTGCAGGTATTCCATTAAATTAATTTATTAAATATATGCACAACCTCTGTTATCTCCTATCTAATGCCATGTCTCGTCAGAGCATCTCTACACCTGTCATTACGTAGAAATACCTGTGATTCAGTGAGCTCTTCTGTCAGCAGAGCTCACCGGATGCTGAATGCTGCTCTTGGAGACTGATTACCTTCCCACGCTTTTACAGGCTGCTTCACCTGGAGAAGTTGGGCTGGCCAGAGCCCCTCATTCCCATCAGAGAATCCTGCTTAGCTGCTGCAGGAGTTACATAAATGTGCTTTGGGAGAAGAATGCCTTCAGCTTCTCTTGGGCAACGTTACCTAATTTTGTCACTTGTGTGACAGAAACTCTCCCTTCCCAAAGCCAATTCTGAAATGTTCAGCTTCTCACTTTATATTCAAAATAAATGCAGAACTTCTCATCCCTATGCCCAAGAAAAGCTTGAAAGCATGGCCCAGAGACATCTGGTATAGTCTGAACCCGGAATGGAAATATAAATGATCCAGAATGAATAAACATAATTAATCAAATCATCGCTAGGTCAGCTCAAGTCAGGGTAGAAGCAGTCAGACTTTGACACACTTGTGTTAAGGCAGCATTTAGGTACCACCTAAGATAGATCTGGGCAGGACTGGATTAGAGCAGTGCAGTGTCAAAAGTCTGGGAAAGGTTTCTTGAGCATCACTCGGCTAAATAAAACATGCGGCGTGACAGCAATGCCCTGCTCTCCTCTCTGGAACATAATTCCATGCAGGCTTCTAGCATTGTACTAAGTTTAAAATCTGCAGGTTCACTCTTCTTCCCCCAGAAATCACACCAGGTTCACTTACCACCACAGCTGTGCATATTAAAATTATATGAATGATTCGGAGCTTTGCAGGCTGGTTCACTCCAGGAGGAATTTCTGAGTTGGAAAAATCAAAATTAATTGCACCCATGACCAGCAATATAAATCCAGCAAGAAAACCAGCTAAGAATAACACCAGCACTGTGAGTACAACTGCCATTTTGCTGAACTGCAGTGATCTGAGATGGCTTTGATTTGACTTTCCAAGATATATTTGGCTTGTTACTTCCTGATTCTTTGTTCATCTTCCTGTTCTTTGTTTGCTCCAGTAAAAACCTCTCTCCTCCCTTTTATAAATACATTAGCAGGTATCTTTGCCTCTCCCACTTTCTTTTCCCCACATTCCCATTATCTCACAAAAGATAAGTTGGTCAAAGTCCTTGATTTGTTAACAGATCTATGCCAGCAGCATTTTGGAATTTTTGCAAGAAACCAGTGCTTAGCTGGGAGAAGAGTGTTATGAATGAACTGCATTAGTATTAAATTAGTTGGAGGCAGAAAATGGACCGAGGGCATTTGTGTGCTTTGAGTTTGTGGCACTATAAAACACCTATCTGAAGAGTTTCCTCAGGAGTGGGAACCTGCATGTGATGATTGTCACTCAAAAGGGCCAAAGGGATTGTCATCAGTGCTGTTTGGAAAGTAGCACTTAGAAAATTCTGTCGTTACCCAAATCTCAGTTCTTTTTAGTATTTGTGTTTTCTTCTAACAGAAGAAAATGCTTTAAAAAAGCCACAGGAGGCTGACTTTAGATTTACGATCAGGTGACCTTGTTGCAGGTAACCTTCAGTAACTCTGTGTGCAACAAGTACAGCTTAAAATGACTGAAGATAACCAGTGATTAAGGAGTTTCAAATCAAACTGCTTTATCTTGTTGTTGCTGAGGAGTAGGATTGTGCTAATGTGTACTTAAATGATGCAAATGAATTAATTGTGAATCTAATTCTGCAACTCTTCAATCAACTAGGATGTCTGAACATTTTAATTGCAAATTCACAGGGAAAGCAAAGAGGTAAAAATCTAAGATTATTAGGTAGCAGTGTGGGATTTGTTTTTTCAGTTTGGTTTGGTTTGGCTTTTTGTTGGTTTTTTGTTTGTTTGTTTAGTGGTTTTTGTTGTTGTTGTTGTAAAGTCAAATGATAAGTGATGGGGGAAAGTACCGTGTCATTTTAGTTACAAAACTTTATAAAAAATTAATTTCATACTGTTTTTCTAGTGAGAAGTTGAGTGTTTTTAATAGGGCACATGGTCATTGTAAAATATTCTGAAGTAGAAGGAAATCTTGTTTTAAAAATCAGAAAAAGCCCAGATTTGAAAAATCCACCAGCGAAAAACACCATCCAGCGGTGTTTGTGGACTTCCAGTTTGTACTGTGTTTTCAGTTACGTGGTCATATCCAGTTGTTTGGTAGGTTAATTACTGAGCACAGCACAGATGTGACCAGGTAGAATTAGCAAGATTGTGGTCTTTGCCTGCCTGTGTTGTGTTGTTTCTTTCACCACGGGGTGTTCAGTTGGGTTTATCTGTCAGTATGTGTTTAGCAAATGTAACTCTCACTCTTAGAAATATTTGCAGTGCTAGTTTTTATTTTTTGTTGTTAAAAGTATCACAAAATCACCATAGCATTACAGTGATAATATAGATGAAATTGTGCTTCTCTGCCTTCTACATGATTTTCAGAACTTTTTCAACACAGCAGAACAGGTAGCCTTGAGCATAAAATAACCTTGAAAGAAAACAAGGGCTACGGGAAAGTCTCACCTCTGCACTTCTCTAACATCTGCACACTCACCACAGTTCAGGGATTCCAGTTTGAGAATGAAGTCCCGAAATAAAACATCATTTCTCAGATCCCCAACAAAATCAAACCCACGCTAGTTCCAATTTAGGATTTCCACTCCAAGCAGGAGCCTTCCTTTTGACTTCCCTATTTCTGGAGCAGTGTAGTCTTTATACAGACTAACCCTAGAAATTAAATTCATGGCTGCAATTTCAGTGTCTGCTGTAAGACTTCATGGAAGTTGAGTTCTCCATCTGATACCATCAGCACCTCCTGTCTGTCTCAAGGGACAAAGCAGACCTTGGTTGTTGTCTTCAGCATTTCTGAGCTATTGAAGAATCTTCAGGGAGATTCTTGTCTCTTGCCTTCAGTGTGTGCCAGCCGTGCAAAGATACTGGAATTGCTATAGTTTTAGTGAAACGGGATGTGCTAGGTGCCTTGCCTTTGCATCTCGGTCTTATTGGTGTGTTTTTACAGGAATGTTTTCTAGAATGGTGGCACTTGAAATAATCTTAACATTTGTTTGAGAGTCACTACATAAGCAGAAATCAGAAACTACAAAATGCAGTCAAAATCCAAACCATAAATCAAAAATGTTTACATTCCTTGCCAAGTATAAATTCATCAAAGATACTGCATGACTTGCATCTTTCTTCTGAAAAATACTTCTATAAACTGTTTATATAATTCACAATACTATCCATTATCTTATTTGCAGATAAAAAGGAAAAAATCCCATAGCCAAAAAAGGCTAAAATTCCATGGAAGCCATTCTCAGAGTGATACCAGGTCACTTGAACACCATTGTCCTCTAGTCTCTTCTTGTATAATAGACCATCATCCCTCAACACATCAAACTCACAGGTCACAATGTAGGACTCAGGGAGCTGGCAAATAATGGAATCTTCAGCTAAAAGTGGGGAAAATGTTATTGCTAAAATTTCTCTGACAGCTTCGTGGACTTCAGGTTTATATGATGTGGGTTTCAGTGGTATGTAGCCTCTAATCTTAAATTCATCAGGAATAAGGTCAGCACTTACCCATTTTTTATACTTGTGTCTCATACTCTCAGGAACATGGTGGTTTTGTAGAACATCTTTCAAAACTGTGGGTTTTCTGTTAAGGTAACGGAAACAGAAGTAGATAACCATCTTCCGGGGCAACATAGGGACGGAAGCATTCTGCTGGTAGGAGGGCAAATGGAAATCCACCCCCTGGAGTCCTGGGTAAAGTAGGACCTGAGCACGTACTTTTGGCAGATCTCTATCATTCAGCAGTATTTGGCAGATAACTGTAGCAAAATTAGCTCCACAGCTGTCACCACTAATGATGATGAGACCAGGATCCACATGATACTCTTCTAAATTCCTCATGAAGTATAAGGTGGCACTGAGACAGTCAAAATACTGCCCTGGGTAGGGGTGTTCAGGAGCCAGACGGTACCTGAAATGTCAAAAACTGTGCTTATTGTCAGCGGAGTTATAAACATTCAATTTGTGTTGTTTGCAGTGATGCCTTAGGTTTTAACTTTTATATTTTTCAAATCCTGTACTGCCTAGTGTGTAACTGAAGTTTCTTGTAGCCTGTTAACTTCTGTTCTCTCGTTCTGGTTAGACATAACAAAGCCTCTCCAGGCTTACTCTTCAAGGACACTCAGACTGTCCTAGGCCCAAAATGTGTAAACCAAAATCTTAGAAAGAGGGTGAGCTTGGGGAAGTTACATCATTAACTGAAGCTTTAATTGGAGAATTAACCCTGATATGCAAATGAACCAAACTTATAAAAGTGTGAAGAACTCGTGACTCGGGGTCCATCTTGGGTGTCACCTTTGGCCTGCCCAGGGTGTACCTTTGAAGGCCCTTCAAGTAAATACCTACCTTTAGTCCTTTATTCCTGTCTAGTCTCTGTTTTTTAGGTGGCCATCTCGGGCATCAGCAGTTGCTGTGGTAGTTATGTCGACTTTTTTTCTTAATTTTAAAGATTATATTTGGGTTTGACTAGTGTAGATTGGAAAGCCAAATTAATGATGCTACAGCTATTTTAGAATACTTTGCCTATGAGCACATTTCTAAATTAAATGAAAGGTTTAATTGAAAAATAGGGATACGATCTAAAATAGTAAATATTTTCAGCATATTTTTCAGAAGAGTTTCAATTGAGAGCTGTATTCCCATAAATACTTCTATGGAAAAATAGCACTTACCCAACAGACACAACCACTGAGTTGCATTTTTTGGCCATATAGCGGCATACTCTTTCAAAGGCTCCTAAAGAGAAAGTTTATCAGAAATGATGATTTGAAAATCAAATATCCTTTCGAAATTAAAATATAGATCCCTGAACATACACTGTGTGGAAGGCACTGCAACATGAGACCTATAAGGACCTTGTGTTACGGAATGTGGTCTTTACACGTTAACACATTTTCTGTTGGTCAGTGGCTCTCAGGGCATCACACAAGCATGTAAGGATGGTGATACTGGGGAAACCCAGAAATCTGTCTGGGCTGGTCTCACATCTCACCTGGTGGTCAACAAAAGGTGTCTAAGGAGAGTGTAAGCTGAGGACAAACAGGAATAAGGAGCATACAGGAATTTGAGGTTCAGGGCAGTCCTTTGAGACAGAAGCTGTCTTTATACGTAATACCCTTGATTAGTATTTCTTGTATGAATTACCCAAACCACTTCTTAAGCCCATGATTTTAACCTTAACCGTAACAGCTTTGTGCGGGGAGGAGTTCTCTCACTTGCTTATAAAGAGCCATTTCTAGTTGCTCCTTTTGTACCTGGCATTGTCTGGTTCCACATGGTGACATTGACTCTTGTACTGTAAGAAATGGTGGATAAATCCTTCCCTGTTTAATTTCTCTTGCTTCTCATGATTTTGTAGTCACTTAGTTTATCTGTCTTTATGCATCTTTTGCAGCCGGAAGAGTCATAGTCCATTCACATATTCTCTGCACAGAAACACTTTTCTCACCTAGGCAGCCTCTCCAAGTATTTCCAGTACTGCTCTATCCTTTTTGAAGAGTGGGAACCAGAACTATAAGTACTATACTATATTTAGATACACCATGGATTTATTACAGTGGCATAAGGAAGTTTCCTGTTTTGTTTTTCCTTTCCTGCTAATAGTTGTCAGCATTTTATTTGCTTTTGGACTGCTACTGTGCACTATGTCAGCATTTTCAGGCAACTTCCTACCATGATGCCAAGATCTCCTTCCTTCAAGATCTTCTTCCTGCTTTGCTTGGAGTCCATTGCTTCATTTATAATGTCAGGATGCTCTGTTCATGTTTGACTTCTCTACATGCCATTTCACCTGTCATTTTATTGTCTGATCCTCTGCTGTCGTAAAGACATTCTGCAGTTTTTCAGCCATCCGTTTATGAACCTCAGGACTTAATACCACATCAGCTTGCACCGTCTTTTCTGTGTTTGTATAAATTAATTAGCACTGGTCCCAGCACAGGTCTCCTTATGGGAATCTCACAGGAGCTTCCCATAACCCATATTTTTTCTGTCTTTCAATCAGCTTTTATCCAAATGAAAGACCCTCCCTCTTATGTCATGGGTGTGTAGCCTCTTTAAGAGACTCTTCTGGAAATCCAAATGGGTTTTAGCAACTCAGTCTCCTTTATTCATGTATTTATTCATGTATTTATTCATGTATTTACTGACTTAAAAAACTTAAATTGATCAAACTGATAAAGAGTGGGTTTAGATTAGATATTAGGAAGAAATTCTTCCCTGTGAGGGTTGTGGGGCCCTGGCACAGGATGTCCAGAGAAGCTGTGGCTGCCCCATCCCTGGAAATGTCCAAGGCCAGGTAGGACAGGGCTCGGAGCAACCTGAGATAGCAGAAGGTGTCCCTGCCCATGGCAGAGGGTGGAATGAGAAGGAGACTTAAAGTCCCTTCCCACCCAAACTATTCAATGATTCTGGGATTTGTGAAGCATGACATCCATTTGAGGAATAAGTCATAGTTATCTGTCCAGTGATTCTCTTCATTTTAGCATCTGCTAATTTGCTGATTGCAGACTTCAGGCTTCCTAGGCTGGAGATTCCCCAAGTCCTTCTGAAAGCTTGTCATCATGTTGATTGCTTTCCTGTTATCAAACGCCGAAAGGAATTGAAGGCAAAGGTCAGGTCCTACTCTCTGTGTACAGGTATGGCTGTTACATGAAGCCATGCCATGTGAACAGGGACTCACTGTGCAACTTGTGGTGTGTTTTTTTCTTCCAGTGAGATGAATTCACCTGTCGCTTAGATCACAGAGTGTCATCCCTGGAGTCCTCATTGCCACCCAGGCTAGCTCTAGACGTGAGCCTGACACTCCACCTAGACTCCCATGTTCTGAATACAGCAGGGTGGGTTATTTGTGCCCCAGTGCAGAGGGGAACCCGTGGCACAGGAGTTATGTCATGGTTCCTGCATGAGGCTGAAGAATGCCAGGAAACTCAAGTCTGCCCACTGTAGTGCAAACCTACCCTTTGAAACAGTAAAGGATTCAAATCCCTCAAATTGCCCTGCCTGACCCCTGGAACGAAGTCTGTATTTCCATGTTAGAGGCCTTGGCTTGCAGAGAAAGCACTCAGAGCTTTGGCTGCTCAGGAGAAGATCCAGAGCAGTCAGGAGGCTGAACTCCAAGCTGCTGAGACAAGGGTTGTCTCCCTTTCTGAAAAAGAAATCAAGTATCCTGTGCCATGTCACCACACGAATCAAACTTCCCCAAATTCCTCCTTCATTATTTATATTTTCCTTCATTTGGATTCCTTGTTTGCATGAATGGGAATTTATTTACAGATTTTTTTTTTTAATGTATTCTTTAAATTCTTCCTTGAACCCCTATTATACCTTTTATCTAAGACAGGGTAGTCTTAGTAGAGCAGAGTCCCTCACTGAGAGCTTAGAGCAGGGTGAGGGATTTCTGGATCACAGGTCTCTAGCCCAAAGGAAGCAGAGATGTGACTCCCTTTAACACAAGACTATTCATTCCACGAATATTTTCCAGTTAGCGCTGTGCGATTGCCAAGACTGGTGACACTGGGAAGGACAGGGCAGACATTGACTGACACATGCCTGAAGGCAAAAATGTAAAGGTTTGGATTTGACTTGAAAAATAAAACTTGCCCATTTCTTACTAATGCTCCCAAATGTGCCGGCACCTCCGTGAAAATACAGAATTCCTCTTCTTTTGCCAGTGGGTGGGCTTTTGGGCTGATAAATCCTCAACGGTACTTCATCTACTGTGAGATCTTTGATAAGCAGTTTGGAATCTCTCCATGGGGGTATCCCATCAAGCGCTACTCGCAGTATGGTTAAATCACTGCAGATCCCCAGCTTGTCCAAAATCTTCCCCTGTTGAAAAGAAAGAATTTGGAAGAAGAGGAGTAGTGTTGGCTTGTTCCTGAACAGACAGCATTATTCTATGTACATGCAGTTCACTATGTGCAGGATATATCTAGATATTTGTTTTAAATTTTCAAGTGAAGCAGTTTCCAGCATAAAGTGGCTGCAGTTTGACTGAAGAATCTAAAGAAGCTTTTAAGATTAGTCATATCAATTTTATGAGTTCATTTAACATGTTTTGGGTTCGTATATCAATGCCTGCAGGCTTCGGGAGCATGAATTGCTTTTTTCTTTTTTTTTTCCCCTTAAGCCATTGTCCTCCAGCTCCCAAATATCCTACCCAAAAGTAAAAGCCCCGGATTAAGAAATTTAACTTACTGCGACCATGGTTGTAATCATCAAGGAGTGGAAAAAACGAAGCTTTAGAGGTTGCTCAATTCCAGGTGGCAGTTCTGAGTTGAAAAAACCGTATAATACAACCCCCAAAAACAGTGCTGGTATTAAAACAGGAGAAATGAAAAACATTCCTATAATTGCTAAAGTTGTATAAACACGTGCCATTTCACTTCAATGGGAGTGAATGCTATAAAACCAGTGCTGTGTTAAGCCTTGTTTTCAAGTGCATCTGAGGTGTCTTCACAGGAGACTGAGTGCTCAGTTCATATGCAGAAATTAAATGTTTATTAATGTTGCAATGCACTGTAATGCAATTTTCTCCACCCTTCTTTTGCTAATGATATTATTGGCAACACTTCTTTACGCTTTCTTTGTACCCTTTACAAAAGGGGGGATTCAAAGTATATGGAATTGATTAATACTATGAGCTCTTCACTACAAGGAGAAATTATTATTCAGAAGGGCCCTGATTTGTAGATGGTCTTTTTGGTTTCATTTTGGATGGACATTCCTGTTGCAGTGTTAAATTTTAGTGACGTGGGGCCACTTGCATTTGTCGTCAAGGTATATATACACTTCTCTGAGAAGAAAAATACTCAAATCTACATTTTTTTATAAACTCTGTTTCATAGGAGAATGCACTGACACATTCATGCTTTAATTTTGCTTTAAATAGGAGTACATTTTCTCAGTGTTTAACATCAGTGCAAACCTTAATGTACACGAAGGTCTCTCCAGACACATGGGGGTGTGTTTGTAGATTCAAGCCACTGTTGTTTCTGGTGAAATCGTTTTACTAATTAACCCTCAGTGTTTCATATTCATTGTAATTCTTGTTTGCAGTTCAATGTAGAGGCATTATGAATACATGTGTATTGGTGAAGGATGGTAACAGTTGGTGGCAATTGTTTGGTGAATTAATTTTTCTGGTTTGTGTTCTTCTTACTAGAATTATGTTTTCTACATGATTTAAAATTTACAGCTCCCAAACCTTTTTGTGTCTTGGCTTTTAAAGTGGAATTCCCATCTGAAAACTAAATTAGTCCTTAGTTTCATTAGCACAGTGTTTAAATCAAAGCAACACTGACAGCTGATTTGCACAACATTGGCTTGTGAAGGTAAGAATGTGTGGGATGAAGCAATGTCGTAAATTTATGCCAAGGTTTGTGAACTACAGAGGTCATCACAGCCTTTTCTGTGCTGAGATTGGCTGGTGTGGGGCCTTTCCCTTCCACAGAGCACAGATTTAGGATATAGATAGTTAAGATGTTGGACTGTAGAGTATTGAAGCCAAACCCAGATGCCCGTGGCCAGTGCTCAGCCTGTCCTAAGCTCATCAGATGTTCTCCACAGGACTCTGCAGCACAGCTGGGGCAGCCCAGTGGTGCTTGTGGTTATTAGTTTTAGAAATGGTTTCTCTGTAGTGTGATACTGTAGCACAGCCTGCAGGGGTTTGGCTTTGTTTTGCCATATATTCCTGTAAGAACAGCACAGTTTTACTAAGTGCTTGTTTCTGATGTCTGTGCCATCAGTCCAAATATCCTGAAATAAATTCCCACATGGAGATTAGCTTTGAATATTGTATTTCAGCATTCTTGATGATATCTTATATTTGAATCCTCAGAGGACGCAACTTCTGTGCTTTCGAAAGAACCTTTAATCAAGAATAAAAAATTCCTACTTCAGTGGCAGTAAATGAAACTTTTAAAGGTGACCAAAGGCAATTAAACACCTGCTGTTTGTATGATCAGATTATGAAAGCCTTATACCAAAGAGCACATGTCTGTCTGCTGTTAGCTCTAAGAGCTCTTGCTGACACCATTTTGACACAAGACTTCTCCTATTCAGTGAGTCAGTAATTAATCAGCTTTAATCAAAACCAAAACACCTCACACATACCACCTCTGTTTTGAAACCTTGATGGATCTGATAGAGTGGAAGGAAAATTGCTTTACTGTTTTTTTATTTAAAAATAAATTTACAAAGGGACAGTTTGGAGTTTTTGTTTGCTTGCTTTTTGATGTTATGCCCTGACAGTTGTCTATAAAATCTGTTGTACAGTCATGACAATCTGAACAAAAATCTTTCAGTTCTGCATTAGAGCCTTTCTGTTGTTAAAAAAATCTTGGTGAAGTAATGTTTCAAAATAATATCTTAGTGTTTTACTCTTAATCTCTTATTACGTTACTCTTAGAGCATACTCAGCATGTGGAGTTAGAGCATGCTCTACCTCTGTGCTGCTTGCACCTCAGTCCTCCTTGTCCTGTTAACACTATGTCCATGTTTTTCCAGAATCAAGCAGATCTCATGGTCTTAGAGCTGCTTGGTCCTTCTGAGGATGCTTATATTGACAACTGTGCTATGATGCTTGGTGCCTTATATTCCATATATTTCAGCTATTTCTGGTCTGGCCAGCCATTCCTGTACCCACAGGATGGGTAGGAATATCTATGGTCACTGTCCGATTCTCCAGTTGTTACAAAACAGTCAGTGAGGTTTTCAATGGGGTTTTTTTCCCAGTTGTTTTTGAGGTGCTAAATTGTCAAAAGAATGTTTTATTTCCTTTCTGTCCACTGCATGAAGTGAGTACCTTGTATATATGCAAACAAAAAGGCTTCTTCTCTTTCTGGCAGTAGAGAGGTAGTTCTTTAAATGGTGGGTGTTTGATATATTTTGCTATAGCCATATTTTTATTTTTCAGCAAACTCATCTCCAAACCCCAGCTTCCACAAAGTCTTTATTTATTGATGAGAACAGCCCTGCACTGACTAAAGGTTGATGAGATTCCACTAAACCAGAGAAAATGAACACAGTCTGGAGTTTGACATTGTAATGAGAATTATGGTCTCATGTGGTTCTTTATTGTTCTAAAACAGCTACTCAGAGCTCACAAATTGATGCTTTATTCATTGAACTTGGTGTTGCTGGAGTTTAATGGTAATGTAGCACTTGAGGAGTACAGAATCAAAAATAGTTGGGTAAATTCTTCCCATTTTGTCATCAGCAAGCCTCCATTTATGCATTCTAAAATTCATTCCCTTCTTGATTTTTCAGCATATTTCTAATAGTTATAGTAATGATGGGAAGGGGAAGTACAATAACAATACCTATGCAAGGAAATGTGGTATTTGCAGGTTTTCACGAGACTCAGTCTTGTGGGTTTTCTAAAGCTTCTGTAGCTATGGAATCACACACAGCTTTTTAGGCTGAGAATGTGTAAAACTCATCAACTTCCCCTTAATTATTAGCAGAAGAGGCAGGAGCTGACAAACTCAACGCCACGCAAGGCAGGAAGGTCAGGGGAGTTGGTGCTAATGAATTCTGTGACTGTCATGAGTTACTGGTTTTCTTGTGAAGTCTTTCTCTAAAACATTGCAACACATTTCACTTGTGATTGCAGGCTGTTTCCACCACAGTTAACCTACAGTCAGTTGACTATTGCAGAGCTACTCTGTGTAACACAGGAAATCCTATGATGAGTAACTAAAGCATGGTAAAGTAGTCGGCTGTGATGACTGAGGTATCGATTCCAGCAGATATAGCCAGGAAACAGAAAACAGGAAAAAATAATGTATTCCAAAGAAAATTTAAACCCAGCTTCTGGTAGAGTTCTTTATTTTTTTAATGTTCATTTCAAAATGAAACACTCTGGTAAATATAATTTGCTCTGCTTTTTAAAATTATTCTTATTTTCTCTAGGTAATTTAGTAGAACAATTAGAATCGGCAGAGTAATTTAACAGACTTTGTTTTTACCAAGTGGAGCATGGGAGGAACTTGCCATCCTTCAGTTCACATTTCTTTGTTTTATGTTAACAACTGACTGAAAGCATCTCAGAGCTCTTCATACCTGTAAGCCTGAGTCTTCTGATCTGTGAGATGGATTTAATACGCCCTTCACAGTGACAATAAGAAGCTTTAAGAAATTACAGCTTAGTACATGCTCTACCATACTGGTTTTTAAAGGTGCTGTGTATTTGCTTCATCTACCTCTGCATTTAGGCTGCCTCCTACCTACCTTTCAGTGTCCTCCCTTTTTGTTATCTCCATCTCTCCACCCAAATAAGTAGCTACTTCCTATATGTTTTGCTCTTACGACAGAAAGCTACCTTCCACTTAGTCTGCCGTAAATCTTTATGTTAGCCTTTCCTTTCTTCCTCTTCTTCTTTGAAGTCTGTCCCTTCCAAATGACTCCTAGGCTAAACAGCTGCTAACAAATTCTGGAGTAAAAAGCTCTACTGTACTAAAAAGAAAAAAAAGACAGATATTATGTATTAGCATTTATTGATGGAAATTCAGATCTTGTGTTGTGCAGTTCAGATCAGGTACATTTTTGAAATGCTTATTCAACTGGAGGATTTTGTTAAGTAGCATTTGAAAATGTGGGTGGATTGTTGGGTGTCTGTGTCTCTGCTGCTGTGCAGTTCTGTTCCTCAGAGTGAATGAATTCTGCTCCTTACATATGGATTCCAAAAAGCTGCTCTGGAACATCCGCTTGGGATTTCATGGCAGGTCATCACACCAAAATGAATCTTATTAAATCAGAAGTTGCTTGAATGTAAATATAACAACTGCAACTGCCAGGTTTGTCTGAGTCTCAGTACTCCAAATATTCAGGTTAGCAGTGTCTTCACTCTCACAGGAATCAGCAAACACAGTGAATAACTGAGACAAGGAAGACAGCAACAAAAACAGCCAGAGTTTGCAGGATTATGCCTGAGCCTTACAGAGAATGGACATCATAGGCAGAGAATAGTGTTAAGTGCTTTTAAATAAATAACATTATTTATAAATAATAGAGCTAGTAAATTTGGAGTGTTTTCTCAGTGCCTGTTTATTTTAAAAATGCTATGATATGTGAGTTGTAACTAGAGTGGTACGAAGAGGTGATGTGAAGACAGCAAAGCAGAGGATAATTGAAGTTGTAAACTTCTGTAATACACCACTGCAAACTTGATTGGTTAGAACAAGTAATCTAAAGTTGTTATGGCTTAGAAAGTGCTCTGTTATTAAACAGACAGCTTCAGGCTATGAAGGCATAAGAACAGTTTCAGTAAAATATTGAAATCAAACCACAGTTTGACCTTTGGTAATGTGTTTCAGGTACTCACACTGTGTGCCCAGAGCACAGAGAGGTTTGTGAGGTTATTACAGACTCAGCTGGTGCTGACATCTGGTGATGGAACAATGCAGGGCAGTTTCCTTTCCCTTCCTTCATTTCCTTCAACATCTTCCTGTCACACAGAGCTGTTCAAAGAGTCTCCAGCCCTCTCAGCTGCACTGAGCTTCCCAGCATCTCACTAGTTTTCAGGTTTTGACAGTGTTCTGATCTGCTCCTGGATCCTTTTATTTGTGCTATGGTTCCGTTGGGCCAAACTGTAGAGACCAGCTAAAGAAATGTGGCTCATGCCCTCATTCTCTGGGGTTAATACCTCTGGATGGACCAGCCTTGTCCACACCCTATTCCTGCCTGGAGGGCAGCCTGGAGGGCTGTTGCTTCACTCAGGGTGCAAACTCTTGAGGGAATTATCACCTCAGGCACCTCAACGTCTCTTGGTCTCCTGTGGAAGGAACTAGTTTTTGTCGAGATGGGAAGGAATTGCCGCAGCTAAGGAAACTTACTTGTCAACATTGTATTTTCCTAAGTTCTTCATGGGCAAAAACTCATCAATAACGTAGGAACTCTCTGGGTTAAAAAAAAAAAAAATCTGTAGTATCTTCATCATATTGTCTTTGGGCTGTAATACCCATGAGAGGTTTGACAGCTGTCAGCCTTTGTGTTAGTCTGGCTTGTTGTGTATTTTAGTGTCAGGAATGTACTGCTCTATCACTTTATGGACAAACTGCTACTGATGTCACCTCAGTGTTCATGGCACGGGTTGCCCATATGGAAAACAGGCAGTATTCGACAGTGTCAATGGACGTGTGTGCCTAGAAATCAGGAAAACACTGGAGAACATTTTCTGGGCTTTTTGCTTATTCACATTGTATTCAATCAGAGATGCCATATGGAAGATCCCTATAAAATTTCTCCTTTTTCCTGACTACTGTATGAGTGTAACTAAATGTAATTCATATTGTTCTGGCAGGCTTTCTTTGCTCGTATGCTGAATGTAAATCACAGCCGTGCAGAGCATTGCAGCAAAGTCCTTCCCTTGGTTGTAGGGTGTCTTCTGTTGGATCATTTGTCTTACATAACTGTCTGCAGGATCCTTGCTTTTGGTTATAGTTTAAATGAGCCAGTGGGGGGCAGAAAACACATACAGTAATATCAGATACAGCGAGTATTGTTTGTAAATGATACAGCTAGTAATTTCCCTGACAAGAATGGTGGTAATTTTAGTGAGGGTAGTGTTCCAGGTGTTAATTTAAGCAAAGACAGTCAGAAGTTTTGACTATCAGTAAAATTGCATTCTTGCCCTGCTTTTGTTTCTGCATGGAAATGCATCCTGCCTCCAAGTAGAACTTACTGAAGAATTTAAGACAATAGAGTCTAGTGACATGATAAATTATTTTAATTCAGGATATAAGATTATAACAAAAACCGGAAGAATTACTCTATTCTACAATGTCTTGGTTTGAAAGACAGGTGTCTGCTAAGGAAAGCAGGAGCCTCCCTTGGAATGAAAAATATGACCCCCTTCCTCTGAATTATTATAACTTTGAAATTAAGAGGCTTTCAGGCAAAGATACAGGAAAAGGAATAACAGTTCCTTACTAGCACAAATATGTATAACAAGGCAAACAAACAACAAATGGCAGTAACAACAAACAGAACCAGAAACCCAACAAGAGCCTTCTCTGGGCCGCAGGCACGTTCCCCTTGGTGCAGTTCCGCTCACGGCCGGCAGGGGCGCTGGCGGCTCCCGGCCGGGCAGGGCGGGTGCGATGGTTCCCCCGCGGCTGCAGGGGGCGCTGTGGCGCGAGCTCGGGGAGCACGCGGTAATGGCGGGCAGGCTGAATGCTCACAGTGGGCTGCAGCAGGAACCTCAGAGCAGCGGCTGGAACGGCCTGGCAGGCTCACCCAGGGTAGCAAGGAAGAGGTGGCAGAAACTTCGCTGTTGTAGCTGGAAGCGCGGGGCATCCTGGCAGGGCAGGGGTGCAGATCTACAGTGTAGCAGAAAACCAGGAGCAGTGGCAGAGAAACCGCGGGGGCTGGGCAGCAGTAGCCCAGCTCCTGAACACGGCAGAGACTCCCCGGGTGGGGAAAGGGGCTGTGGGAACCTGGGGTTTTCCCTGAGGCACCCAAGCAGATGGTGAAGGGTCCTTTGGTTGGTGAGGTAGTGTGTTAATAAGGCCTCAGTGCAATGGCCGCTCTTACAGCAGAGGTCCACTCATGGTAGAAGGCAGAAGAAGACAGAACCCTGCAGTGGTGGTCAGTTCGTCCCTTCTGAATGCCGAGAGAGCAAAAAGGAGCTGGCAGCTGCCCCAGCCCCTTTTTTCCCAGCCCGGTTCTCGTGGTGTCTCTGCCCCTCTGAGAGAAACCCTCAGATAAGAAGAGTGCAGCCAAGTGCCCTTCTCCCCTGAGCTTGGTAACTTCTTTTGTCTCTCTTAGGTACCCAGTCATTATTGTCCCCTAGCAACACATATGAGAGAAAATTCCCTGAAAGAGACAAAAGGAAGAACCCTAAACCCCAGCATAGACTTATACATTCACCTCAGAATGGTGTAATTAAAACATTTATACTGACATTTCTAGCAATACTTGAGTTCAATTCTGAGAAAATAGCTTTACACTTTTGTTACGCCATTTTATTTTGTATTGGTTTACTTGATCGTTCATCTCTTGTTGTAAGTAGTTTAAGATTGACCTGAACTTTGATTTTTTTATTTTCTCAATCATTCTTCTTTCTCTGCGATGGCACCTGACATTGTCCCCCAAAGGAAAAGTCCTTCCTGACTCAGGCAATGCAGGCCTACAGTTTGTAAAGGAACTGATATTACTTTATTCTATTATTATTATTATACTAGATCCCATATATCTATTATCTATATATAAAATGTATATGCATGATTTTTTAAATAGATGTTGTTTTCCTTAACCAATACTTGTTATAACATCTGTAGTTCCAGGCCTGCCCTTTCTCTCTCTTCCTCTCCTTCTCTTCCCCTTCATTTCTGTCTATGTTCACATTTTTCCTGCTGCATTCAGTTCTCTTTAAGCTTGTCTCAAATTCAGCTCTCACCAGATACAGGCTTTCCTAAGTCATTGACCATACTCTTTATACACTGATCCTGTAGATTCACACCCTGTTACCTACCTCCGATTGTTTTCAAACGTGGTTTGTGTTCTAATAGTACCAGAACTTTACTGAACCAGACCACATTGCAAACCCCTTGCTATAAGGATGAGATCTTTAATGGCTACAAGAGAAAACTAAAGAGGCAGTAGAGGAAAGAAATTTAAATTCAGCTGATTTTGCCTCTCCTGGGAGAAAATTAAGCAAAGGCCATCATGCAATCAACTTCTTGGGTAAAAAGAAGACAGGTGCAATGCAGAAATTTAAGGTGATGATTTAAGAAAAGGAAAATTGAGGATTTTTAAAAAGAATTTTGTAAGCAACGAGAGATAGGAATCAGGAAAAGAAAGCAAGAAATGGAATTTTACATCAGTCTTAGAAAATTTACTATCTTTTCCAGGCCTTTAGTTCCAGAGCGGAATCCTACCACCCTACCAAAAAGCGCTAAGAACACTGTTCCATGGAATCCCTCTTGCAGATGGCACCAGGTCACTTTTATACCATGGTCCTCTAATCGTTTCTTGTACAGCAGTCCATCATCTCTAAGCACATCAAATTCACAGGTCAAAATGAAAGTCTCAGGGAGCTGAGCAATAACACTGTCTTCAGCCAACAGTGGTGAAAAAACAGGGTCAAACATGGACTCGGCCACTTCACAGATTTGTTTTGAGGGTGGATATGTTGGACTTGGTTTGTAACCTCTTGTTTTAAACTCATGAGGGATGTAGTCAGGACTCACCCATTTCTGATATTTCAGTCTCCGATCTTCTGAAACATGACAACCTTTAAATAATTCTTCGAGGCACAAGTCTTTATTAACATACTTCAAGCCAAGAACAAGGGTTCGTTCCTTTAGCAAAATGGGGACTCTCTCGTTCTGCTGATAAGAAGGCAAATTTAAGTCCACACACTGGAGAAAAGGATATATTAGGATTTGTGCTCTCAGCTTTGGGAGATCTCTTCTGTTCACCAGTGCTTGGGCAACAGCAGCAGTGAGTGTCCCCCCACTGCTGTCTCCACAGATGACAATGCGGGAAGGGTTGACTCCATGGTCTTGTGCAGTCCTCAGAAAGTGGATGGCAGCAGTGAGACAGTCTTCAAATTGGGCTGGGAATGGGTGCTCAGGAGCTAAACGATATCTAAATAGGAGTGAAAGTGTTTTAGCACAGTCATTTCTGGTGAATGGGCCCAATGGAATCTTGTCGTTCATTTATTTCTCTCAAAAGACGGGAAAATACTCTTGAGATTGTAACTGCAGCAACATAATTGATCCAAATTAGTGCTTTTGATGTATTATTTACTACTGTTCGTGTTTGGGAGAGTCAGTACACTGTTCTACCTTTGCAAAATACTTGTTACATATCTTGTTAGTGACTGAAGGCACATGAGCATTGTTTTAGAATTAGCTGGCAAGGCAAGTGTGTCAATCAATCAGTTATCATTAATTCCAGTTAGAAAATGAAGTGAACATTTAACAACAAATTGTTAGAGAATATCAGCATAGAAAATTGATAATGAAAATCTGAAAGGTTTTCAGTGTTCTGGAAGCTGAATTCTTTAAACAGAATCAATGACTTATTGATTCTTCAAGTATTTTAGGATGTAAATAGCAGTTAGTGCAATTGTAATCAACTCCTAAGACATCAACTCTTTTCCTGAACTTTTATACATTGTTTCTTTTAAAAAAGCATTACAACTCATCAGAGAAATATTTTTAATGGTCCTCTCAGGTTGACTGCAAGTTAAATGTGGATTTCTTGCTTCTATTTCCTCATGGAAATGCATCATGCCTCCAAGTATAACTTACTGAAGAATTTAAGGCAATAGAGTGAAGTGTATAGATTTCTTTTGAGGGTGGATATGTCAGACTTGGTTTGTAACCTCTTGTTTTAAACTCATGAGGTTCTTATATTTTTCAGAACTTCTAAAATGGGTATTTGGTGGTCTGGGCAACTGTGCTTTCAAGAGCAACAGTTACATTTCAGGCTTTCAGCCTAAGGTGGTTTGAATATGGCTCTAGAAAACAAAAACATCCTCACTTCTTAGTGGTAGCTACAAATTACAAAATTACTCTAATGGATTCATTTGGAAATAAACAGTTGGGGATTAGTTGACTAATTCCTCCCAAGAGGAATTAGTGCTTGTGAAAGGCATGGGACCATTAAATATAGGTACTGAATGTACTTTACAAGGAGCTTGGCTGCAGTAAAGGCTTGCAAACCCAGGATCAGAGTGTCTGGGCTTGCTCCACTTACCCAACACACACCACTACTGAATTGGTCTTCCTGCAGAAATAGCGGCACGTTCTTTCGTAGGCTCCTGTAAGACAAAATAGTTCAATGGAATTATAACTTGCTTTACAAATAAACGGAATGAAAATATTCTGAAGTTCTTATCTCTGTTGCGTGCTAATGCTACACAACATGTATAGCATGTGGCATGGTCTGATCTGGGCATTGCTCACCATTTCCTTACATCTGTGAGAATCTTCTGGCCACTAAGAAACCTAGAATTTAAACCAGCGCATTGTTTTGGTCCCCTCTTTGAAAAGTTATAGACAGCACCACTGCTGCCACTCCTAAAGTGGTTTTGAAGGGGAGAAGTTGTTTAAAAAAAACCAAAAAACTTGCTAAATCCAGTACAAGAATTTTTCTTGTGCGTGAGGCACCATCTCACCTCTTTCCAATTCAGATTCCAAAATGTGTTTTGTCCTTGTTTTTCCACTATAAAGACACACAGCACAATACACACATACAAGCTTGCACACACATGTGAACAAAAAATGGGTGCTTTAAATAAGAAATAAAATTCTAATGAGATTTTCAACTTTTCTCATAAGCATGAGGAGGAAGGAAGACAACAGGTATTAAAAATGATCAGAGAATATTCTAGATACACAACCTATATAAAGACAATTTAGCATGATGCGTACTGCATGTAAATAAATTGATTCTGCTGTCCTGAATTTTTTTTTTAATTTATAATGCTTAATCTACTAACTCTTCTCGTAATTTAAGATATACCGTATCAGATCAGAAACTCTGTGGTGTGCGGTTGTGGAGTCTCCCTCTGGGATATTCCAGAGCTATCTGGACACAGTCCTGTGCCCTGTGCTCTGGGATGGCTCTGCTGGATCAGGGAGGTGGGACCAGATGACCCACTGTGGTCCCTTCCAGCCTGACCCTTTCTGGATGCTGTGTGTAGTTACAGCTCATATTATTTATATTACTTACGGATACTTCCCAACTGGCCAACTCCTCCATGAAAATAAAGGATTCCCCTTCTTTGGCTATTGTTTGATGGTTTTGGCTGGTAAATTCTTACTTTAACCCTTTCAAACCTTAAGTCTTTGATAAGAAGACGTTTATCTTTAAATGGTGGTATTGTCTCCATTATAACCCTGAGGAGATGGACCTCTGAGATGATACCTACTTTGTCCAAAAATGTTGCCTGGTGATAAAAGAAACCACAAATTAGTGCAAATTTCTATCTAACCTGGAGATTGATCATGAAAAATTTAAAACTGCATAGTCAATTCAGTAGGAAAACAATCAAACTCTTAATAGTAGATAAAAAGTGTCAAAATCTTCACCTTGTCAGGTGTTTCAGTAGCTATGTGCCTGAACAAAATAAGGAGAGGGAGAGAGTAATTACAGTATTTTAAACTTTAGCTTTGGATGAAGAAATGTAGCCAATACTTTTGTTTCCCAAACTTACACTGCTTTCAAACTTGCAGAAAAAAATATCCATAGCATCTACCACAGCTGTCCTCCTGACCAAGAATAGCTTTGAACCCTGGCTTGATCTTCTCACAGCTCACTGATTCTTACTTAAACACTTGGGCTAAGGTTCTTAAGTCACTCTGGGTTCATCTGCTCCATTGCATCCGCATGGCTTTAAGCTGTTTCACTTGTAGCCTGCTCTAGTCTATTCCTGCTCAAGGTGAAAAATACGAGGCAGTATCTTTGTCTTTCCACTATATTGGATTCAATTTTGCGCTATGTCCGCAGCAGACTTCCCTAATGAGTAATGTAATTTGTTGTGCTGCCATTATTCATGCATATGCATTTCAAGGAGAATTGTCCATACAAAGGATCTTAAAAACCTGCCCTTGTGGCTTTCACCTCATATTTCACAGACCTCATGTAGCTCAGTAACATGGTCCTGTTAAATTTGGTGTAGGTATCCTATTTTAGGCCATCTGAAGAGCTGATCCCATACACGGGAAGGATTGTCTTGTGGCAAAGTTTTAGTCTCATACCAATTCCTTCTACAGAACTCCTGGTCTATGTCCGTGGGAAAATAGCTTTATTTCCTTATTCTTCAATTTCCCTCTGGTACTTTCTTTCCTCACACTAATACTTTTGTAACAGTAAAGGTTAAACCTGCAATTAGCTATATTTGTATGGAATATGAAGATCATCTTTGTCTTGAAAATACTAAAAGGAGTCCTAGGAGACTGTACCAAACACTGTGTTTGGTGTTGCCTTTTGTCCCAGCTGAAGACTGGATATACTAGTAAACTTTAATTTTCCATGCAGTTTTGACATCATGGATGTCAGCCCTTGAAAGGATTTGGCATAAGTAATTTGCCTAACAGCCAAAGCAAGAGTTGCTACATTACTTGAACTGTACTTGCATTTAAACTTTGGTTTAACCCTCCATTAATGTCCTTACCTCTCTGCTCCTTTCAGGCGGTGTGGGATGGTGCTTGTGCTTGGCCTCTCACTGGCCAGCAGAAAGGATACAAAATTGTAAGATCAGAAGTTAAAAACTACATCAATCACCAGTAAATTTCTAAAGTCTGCAGTTTCACTTTTAACAAACAAATTACACAAAGATAAAACCGATGGATAAAGAGTAATTACACAGTGTTTAGAAAATGTGGATGTTTATACACTGTATAATACTTGTAAGAAAATAAACTTTGACTTCAATTCCTATCCTATTTTACTGGTTTGCTATCGAAGCAGTGTTGAGGCCTGGGTGTGGCACCAGAGACGTGGTGAGTCACCTTGGGAGCTCACTGACTTCAAAGAAAACTTACTAAGCAATGGGTCAGGGAAAGAAAGGAAGAATTAACAACATTAGAACATGGAATTGAAGTGAAATGTAATGCACAAGCCAAAGAGACTGAACAGGTTTTTTTCACAATTTAAACAACTAAAAGAAGTTTGGTTTAGGTATCACAGAAGGGTTTGTAAAATGACAGGGGCAGCAGTTAATTCAGGACAGGATGATTGATGAAACAGAAAGACAAGTGCATGTCACATTTTAGTTTTGAAAAGAAACAAGGATGAAAACAGAGGAACGATCAAAAATGTGCCAAAAACAATGACAGAGAAGGTCACTTTAGGTATTATGTGTACTGCCTCAAAAAAGAAAGTTGTTTAGGCATATTGAAAGGCAAATGATGATGAATGTGGCAGCTCTCTTCAGATCACTCAGGAGGAGAGTGACAGGGTTGTAGGAGAGAGCTGAGATCACAGACATCATTTAGCTGCTCACTCTGTAAGCGAGCACAGTGTTAGATGGAGCAGAAATTCCACATACACAGGGCAAGTTACCTTCTAAGCATTCCAGCACTGCCTTGAGGCAACAGGAATGAAAAGCTAAAACACAGGCTGTCAGAAAAAACTGGGAATTGCACAGTCTGCCCAATTTTATTTTTCAAAAATACTGCCTTTGGTACTGGATAGCAAACAGGCGAGTCTGTTATACCCAGCCCAGCTGAAGGAATCTGCTTACATCACCTAATCAGTCCAGTTGCATATTTGCAATTTATTTAAACGTTGATTCTAAAAAACATCACCAAACTATTATCACTCTAACAGAAATAGAATTAAAAACTCAAGCCTTTAATTAAGTTTTACTTACCAGACCAAGCCCAAAGTTCATGCAGTAATGAAGAGCGTAAAGCTTTTGGCGCTCACTGATTCCATGAGGAATTTCTGCTTTGGGGTGCTCATAATAGAAAGCAATTGCCACAATACCAGTCAAAACAGCGAGAAAAATGGCCAGGAGAAGTTCCATCTTTCTGTGCTGGTAGGAGCCCAAGAAGGAACCAGCTGTGGCCTCCTCCCCCTTTTTCAGATTTCTAAGGTAAAGGCACAGGATTAGCTGTTCCCGTCATACATAGCTCATAATCCAGCTTTAAAAAATGCCAATAGGAAGATGAAAACATGTGGTAACCCAACCATACAATTAGACAGTAACAATTAATTGTGGGAAAGGCTTGCATAAGTGGTTTTCACATTTCCAGGGAACAAGGCTGTGCCCATCACAGCAGAACCATGACTTGATGGATCGTTGTAGTGTCAGTTTACAAGAAGACAAAAACTTGTTCTGTCTCTCCCTATTTTTTGATTACAAGCAAGTCTTTATTATTTCTGAGTTCCCGCGCAGCATTTCTTGGTAATCATCTTCCGAGCCTTCATGCCTTACTTTTTCAGACTTTTATTGAAATCAAGGCTCAGTGTCACAAACACATTTCATCATCTGTGATGGCAGATTTTGGATGCTGCTGCCATTGCACCTTTGAGTCCAGTGGAGTCAGAGGCAGCTGCAGCCTGGTCTGAGAGCTGTTCTAGTCTCATCCTCCTCAATGGCTCTCTCTTCTCCTGCACCAGCTGCTGTGTTTGGTTGGGTTTTGTTTGGTTTTTTAATCTGCCTCTTGGTTGAGCCTGGAAGTGCTGCAGTCTCTGTCCTCCCAGAAAGATATTATGTACAGATGTCTTTCCAGGTAGAAATATGATTCCAACTGATGGAAACTAGACTTGGACTTCATGGTTTCAGGGCTAGTAGCACTGACTAGACATCAGCAGCCCACTCTTTTCTGTGGTGAGCTTTAGGATCTTCCTCTGGAGCTAACATATTTTTCCATACACAAATCATTAGTGATAAGATTTAACCTGAAGCAAAAAAAACCTGCAAAGCACAGCTCTTAAATCACATCAACATGTGATGTCACCTGTGGGAACAGTGTGTTTTTAGCAGTCTGCTCAGACTGTGAAGGCAGCAGATTCTCGTTCTGAAAAATCGCAGTGTGGGTAAAATACGTGTGTAAAATTTTTTCTTAATAATAATAAGGGATGAGCTGAAATAATAATAAGGGATGAGCTGACCTTGAATTGTATAATAAAAGGAAACTAAAGACAGAGAACCCCAGGGCTTTAGCGTGTATAGTCAATGACCTGCATAGGAAATGGTTCAGGCTTGATACCTGACTTCAGAAACTGTTTAGAATAAACAGGATGAAACTTCATTTTTGAGTCTGGTGATACACTTTCTGAGAAGCAGCTTGATTCCATGTTCTGCTCTCTCTGCCCAAACTGTTTCTTCATTTTATCCAACAACTCTTTGTGGATTTTCGTTTCCCAATGTCTCCATGCCTCTCCCTCCCCTCCCAGAAGGTTATCCACATGCTAAGTGTAAAATCAGATTCCTTTTTGTTTATCCTTCTTTGTGGCATTTGATGCCCATCTCAATAAGGGATGTTGGTGAAAGGCACATTGCCTGGGGATTGGGACACTCCTGGGAAATGGCAGTGGTGAATTCAAATGCATCAGGATGGAGGTACACAGAGGGTTCAACTTTCTTATAGCTCAGACAAGAGCATTGAGAAATACTGTTGCACAAAACTAGATTTCAGCTCCCTTCTTCAGCGTTTATTAGTGAAAGTAATTAACTGGCATATGCTAAGCTCTGCTGCCCCAGTGGGTGAGGTGTGGTCTAAGTACACTTATCAGATTTGGCCCCTCTGGGGATCTAAGAAGGCTCTTGACACCTGTGACAGATCCTTTGTACTGTAGTTCTTACCACCTATTGTTCTTCTGTGTTCTAAATCTTTTTGGTGCCAATTCACCGACAGATGGTAGGTCTTGGACTTTTTTGGGCACGTTTATAAGGTTCAGACATCACAGCACCCCCAGGGGCTCCACACAAAGACTGGATGTGCTGGAAGCTGTCAAAGAAACAAACTAGTTGGTTTCTCAAGTAATAATGTGGTTTTTTCCTTTGGGCATTGCAGGTACAGAGTAGTACTTAATGCTTTGTAAGCTTAGTCTCAGCAATTCACAAGCTTGAGGCCCAGGATGGAGAAAACCATTCCCTAAACAATCTTCCAAATAAATGCTCTCTCTAGCTTCTGATAATTTTTTAACCCTGTCTCTGCTCCTGTGAGATAGATCAGAGGATAGACCAGGCCAAAGCCCTATTTTCTCCTACACCAGGGACTCCCTTTCTTATTAATTTCCAGTGAAAAGCTAAATGTCAGAGCCTGAAATCTTGTCATTCCTTGTTCTTTTTCTGTTGTGTGGGACATGCAAGGGGAGAGACTGAGTCAGGTGTAACAGATGTAAAACATTCCCTGCCTCTGGATCGTGGTGTGATTAGCTGGCAACAGGAACTCACTGTGAATGGAAGCCTGTACTGGGATACTGGAAAACGTTCCAGAGAAAGTGCTGCATGACCCAAGAAGCTCCTTTTGGGTTCTGCAGAGCGTGAGAGCCATCTGGTGCTGGAAGCCTGAACTTGAACCAGAGCTGGGCTTGTCAGTCCTCACTCTCTGGCTACATAATTCCTTGTGAAATGACATTGGTGTCCCTAATTCTGTAGGTGGCATTGATTGTCATTATGTTTCATACCTGAAATTTTTTTAATTTGTACTTGAAAATTCCACACTTTGGAAACCATAAGAATGTCTTCAAACATTCTATCTAAGCAGTGCAAGACACATAGCAGATCTGTAATTAATTAAAATAAATTAAAGGACAGGAAGTTCAATGGAGGCAGTTAAATCTTGTGATTTTGTAAAGTTTAGAAAATCTGGGAGTCATGACTAAACTAAAGGAATACTTAATTATTTCAGCACTTGCTGTTCTGTGCTTACCCATCTGCACTCAGTGGTTATAACCTGTGATTAAAATGTGTGTTCTAGAGAACAAAAAATGCTGCTGACATATTATGAAGCTAAATTTGTTATTACCTGTAGTAAATTAAAGACCAGTGGATAAAGGGCCATGGAAAAATCTCAGGAGTAGATCAGTGTCAAGTTTGGACATTGGCCCATAAATGAGGCTTAACTCCAGAGACTGATAAAGAAGAGAAAACAAGTATTGGGTTGCTGAACTGATGAGTATAATGCTGCTCTGTACTGTGTGCAAAATAGCATGAGATCGTCTGTGGCCATCTCATAACTTACAAAGTACAAAGTGGAATTGTACAGACCTCCTTAGTTCTGGCACTTGCCAACCTTCTCCAACTGCTCCAGCGTTACTCAACTTCTTGCAAGGCTTTTATAGTAGATACAGACTCTGCCGGCCCAGCTTCAGCTAGCAGCATGTGGGCTAGTAACCCAACCTTTATCTTCATAACCAAGGCAAACCCTGAAGTCCTCAAAGAGTGGAGCATTTGGAGCTATCGCATTATTTACCCCTGGAATAATTTCTTTGCTTGAAGAGCAAATTGCTATGCCTGCAACAGGAAAAATGAAACAGGTAAATTTTCTGTTGTGTCAGCGGAGCATGAAGAAATGTAATTTCATTTTGCTGAGGGAGACTGGAGAACGAGAACCCTCAAGTAGTGACTTGTTGCTGCAGAGATGTGAACCAGCTCACCTGTCACCAGTGTTCATTAGCATGGTGACAACACAGAGCATTCAGCCCACCATCCTCTTCCTGCTCACAGTTTGCCTGGCAGAGAGTAGACACATACTAATCTCTTTCACAGTTGTGCGTGCATAGATATTACAAAGGCAAGGTGGTTGCACAACAGTTAAACATTTTACAATCTCTAGACATTGCATGCCCAGCTATTTTGCTATGCAATGGCAATTATCTTGGCATCTGTGTTTAGCAAAGGTGGATCTCTCCTAATAAGCAATATAACTATTACAGCAATATAACAATTGAGCTAAGATTTTTCTTTGGCTTTGGATATTCACAGAAATTATTTTAGCAGTTTCCATGCTGTTTATATCCTTTCTCTCCAATAGCCAGGTAAGCAAATTGATTATTTCTCTGATTACAGTAGGGCAAAACCCCCTATGTTTCTGTATTCCCTGAATACAACTAAGTGCTGCTCAGAAAGAAACTGTACAGAATATAATTTAGAGGACACTCAGTTACTTTTGAGCAGTTCTCCCTCACTGCATCTCTGTTGCAGTCTCAGGTACCTCCTGGTACCCATCTCATGCAGCGTGTGAGCTGTACCAACCTACCTGTCCCCCATTTCCCTTTAAAATCAGGTCTGTAAGTACACCCAATTTCTTCCTTCAGATTTTACACATAAATGCTAAGCTATTGGTTGTCCGTACACACCCTATGATGGTGATTACTACTCATCCCTGAAGTAGGAAAGGAATCTCCACTCTCCAGAGGTATTGCCATGCTGTTTTTGGTGGCACTAGGTGGGCATGTGTGTGCGTGTGGCTAATTACTCACACATTGCATGGGTATTTTACTCGCACATTTAGAATGTTTTTTGTTATGGTGAGTTTTTATTCTTTGACGTATGAAAAGAACGAAAGTTCTTACAATGCAAGAAGAGAACAGGAAAGCAAACTTACAAAAACCCCCTAAACATCATATTCCTAAGTAATAGCAAGTAAAAAAATCAGAATTCAGCAGATCATGCTAATGTCATAAGTTCTTGCCTTGATTCTAATGGACGAATAGCTAGTAAATAGTTAATTGAATAATTTAATTGAATCACACTCTTTCTAAATACCAGTGCACTGTATGCAAGAAAATTATTTAATAGCCTTTTATAAAGTCTACAGCGTAGTTCACTATTGTACTTGATGATGGGAAAGAGAAAATACCATATCCAAAAAATCCCAGTGCACTGTGAAAGCCTTTTTCCACGTGGTGCCAGGTCACATGTACATTGTTGTCCTCTAAGCGTTTCTTGTACAACAGCCCTTCATCCCTGAGCACATCGTGCTCACAAGTGACAATACAGGTGTCAGGGAGGGGACAAATGACAGCATCCTCTGCCAGCAGTGGGGAGAACCAGGGCTCAAACAGTTCTTGCACTTCTTCATGGACTTGAGGTAAAAACAAACTGGGGAGTGGTGGTTTATAGCCCAGTTTAAATACGTCTGGGATAAGATCTGGATTTATCCATTTCCTGTATTTTAAATTTATACTCTCAGGAACATGAGAACCAGCCAAAATTGGTTCCTTCAGGGAGCAATCCTTATTCAGGTATTTGAGAATAAAATGGACTGTGTGCTCCCGGGACAGGAAGGCAATAGCAGCATTTTTCTGGTGAGATGGCAGATTGAAGTTCAGTGCTTGGAGAAATGGATAGATCAGCACCTGGGCACGGATCTTTGGGATGTCTGTCCTATGCCCTAGTTCTTGGCAAACACTGGCAGTGTATGTGCCCCCTACACTGTCCCCACAAACAATAATCCTAGCAGGATCCACCCCGTAGGTCTCTGCAGTCTTCAGGAAGTGCACGGTAGCAGTGAGACATTCCAGAGTCTGGGCTGGATACTTGTGCTCAGGTGCTAAATGATACCTGAGAGGTCGAAAAGGCAGCTGGTGTTACACATTGCTGAGTGTGAAATCATCGCATCTGAAATACATCCCATGCAGTTGCAAAAGCTCCCACAAACCCATATTAATTATATCATTAATTATATCTAGTTTAAAGTTTTACATGCTGAAGCAAACCAGAACAACTTTCTCTCCCTTTCCTTCTCAAAACCAATTCCTCCCAATTTAATAAAATCCCTTAATAATAAACTTCTTCATGAAAGAATTTGTTGATGGAAGAATTTGTTGGAAATTAAGATTTCTTTATACTATCACCTATTTTCCATAATCAAAACATCTTTAAAGGGAAGGAGTGGTCCATGCTGGTTTTAAAAAATACTAAATTTTAGACTCAGTATTTACTCTTTAATATCCTTCCAGATGATTTTAAATATTCCCCTCAAATATTAAAATCTGATATTTGGCTTATAATTTCTTATTACCAAACAAAGGTAATGATTTCTGTGGTGATAGCGATGTACAATGAACAAACCTGTAGCTCTAACCCTGGATCAGGTATTTCCATTGCCATTCCATGGCACATGCTTGCTCCTGCATAGCAGCAGTGTGGGGAAGACAGCACTAGAGCTCAGTTTCTTTTCTTATATTCAAAGAAATGTAAGTTCAGGGGTGTGGGGGAAGCAGGGGGAAAGCCGCAGAATTCTCTGATTCTGGGATTAGCACTGGTTGGATCTCACTTACCCAACGGACAGAACCACTGAATCAGATTTTCTGGCTATGTACCGGCATATTCTTTCATAACTTCCTGAAGAACAAACGTTGTTGATGTAATTAACATCTTAGGAAACTTCAGTCAATATTGTCCCTTTTATTTTTATGACATATTACCATGATTGCTTGTGGGCCCCTTGCTATTTAGTGAGTACCCAAATTTTCTTAAGGATAAAAATAATGTAGACTTTTGGTCATTGGGACTTACTGTGTAGTTCATACATTTAGGGAGATCATTGATCTATGTGGAAAATAAGGAATTACTGTGATTATTACTATTAGAGAATGGCAGAGGTTTTAAACTGAGAGAGGATAGAATTCGTTTGCATGTAAGGAACACATTTTTATTATGAGGGTGGGGAGGCCCTGGCACAGGTTGCCCAGAGAAGCTGTGGCTGCCCCATCCCTGGAAGTGTCCAAGGCCAGGTTGGATGGGGCTTGGAGCAGCCTGGGACAGTGGAAGGTGGAACAAGATTGTATTTACGGTCACTTCCACCCAAACCATTTTATGATCCTAATGGTTCTATGATAAAGAACTATGCTATATCCTATAAAAAATAATTTAAATACTAAATAAGTGCAGATTAGAGGGTTTCAAAAGTAAAAATAAGCACTAAGTGCTGTCTATCTCCAGTCTCTCAAACTAGGCTTCAGTCACTTCCTAGGGTCAGGAGTTTTTAAAAATAGGCAGTTAATGATGCTAAATAGTCACATTTTCTCTTTCAATTCCTTACTGATGCTTCCGAAAATGCCGCATCCTCCATGGAAGAAGATGACTCCTCTCCGTTTGCTTGCAGATGGTTCTTTTGGGAGATAAATCCTCACAGGTATCCCATCAAAATGCAGATCTTTAATGAAGAGGCAGGAATCCCGGCATGCCGGGAGTCCTTCTGTGATCAGCCTGAGAATTGTGTGCTCCTCAACAATACCCAAGCGGTTTAAGATCTTTGCCTAGATAGATATAACAGGAAAAATGAGAAATTACTATAGGGAATTTGTCTTCTCACACTGTAAAGGCCACACGATACTTTTTCCTACACTGTCTCTAGGATAATTGGGTTGGTTATTTGCTAGTTTTTAGGATTCCCGCAAATAACTGTCTTTGGGATTTCAGTTAAGAACATGAAAATTTACATCTTTGTGATTGCGGGAAGAATGTTGTAACACTTATTCCATTAAATGTCTTATATAAATATCTTCTAGTTCCTGTGATCTAGATTTACCACAAGTAACAACAGGCATTTGCTCAGGTGTGGAAGCTGGGAGGCCTGAGGCTCCTTTCCTAATGAGTGAATAGAAAGAGGCATTTCCTGAGGATGGTTCCAACTCAGAGTGTGTTAAATCATGCTCTGGAGGTGTCTTTTCATCTCCATGGATTATAAACTGTACTTCAGATGCCTCAGTTACAATATTTAAGGTAAGGTGAGATGAAAATGTCCCTCTCATGACAGGATTATCATACTGGGGGAGAAAGACTCAGGCCAGTCTGTGGGCAAGGCTGGGTGACTTGATGATGTTGGTTCATCTCCCTGCTGTGGGGTCAATGAGAATAAGCTGTAAGAAAATCATTGTGTCTATAATCATTACTGATGGGCTGCTGGCCCAAATGAGGAACTTATGAAAATGGTTCTGAATCTTATCTCCTCCATCAGTGAAACCACTGCCTTTTTCAAGATTTCACAGCTATTCATAAATGACTCTGCAGTCATTTTTTTACATCTAATCAGCAAAAAACCAAATATCCTGAAGACAGGAAGGTTTGTTAAATGTGTCAAAACATTTCCTTATCCAAGGCCAGTCAACTGCTGGTAATTAAGATAGTGTAAAGATCACACTGAAATCCTCCTTTACTTTGAACACATATTGTAATGGATATATTTCCTGCTAAAACAACATCTCCTTTCCTATTTCATAGTGACTTAAATGCCCTTCTGGACTACTGCAATTCATTCTTCTGGAATGATGATAATCATCACAAGCCATTTGCAAACTGTGTTGTTCTTTTCTAAGCCACAGAAGTCTCTGTATCAATTGCTTACAAACTAAAGGCCAGCTCTGCTTGTGTAAATTGTTTTTTTCAACCTGTGTATCACAGATCCTTTCTTCCTAATAATCTACACCAGTCTGCAATAATCAAGTTGGGTGAGGAGTAATAAAAGAAACCACCATGAGCCATGGAAGAGAGAAAAAATCAGTTGGAAACAAAGATGGGAATCCAGAGATGATCTGGAGTTTTTTCATAACACTGTGCCACAAATGCAAGCAGTGCTTGGGGTGGTTTAAGAGACAAATGGATGGCCACAGTTCTTGCTTTACATTTGAAAAAGCACATTTTTAGGTATCACGGCAAAGGGGAAAATTACTGTAAGACCCAAGGCAATGGTGGCAGAAAGCACAGAGTGAGCACAAGGTGAATCTAATCTTCTCCAAACAGCAATTTTCAAAACTCTCATGACTCTTAAGTCAGTCTTTCTGTCAGAGTTATGGTTTTGGAATGTTTGAAGTTGGCAGAATTGCCATTTAATCTAATTTTAATTTTCTACCATCTTTGAGTTTATACAGGGCTTTCAGATGACAGTAATATATATGATAAACTTGGTATCAGAGCATCCTATCTAAATATTCTCTTTCCTTGCCTTGTCTTAGGAGTTCCTGACGTCACAGAGGCACCTCCAAATTCAGGGAAAACACTGCCATGGAGGAGAAGTGGGAATTTGGTATGTACTCCGTTGAAAAACTTCTTAATCAATAGTTAGGAAATACTTCAGAACCTATAGCAATGCATTAAAAACCTAAAAGGTTTGACTATTTCTAGATAGATGTGATCAGTGTTAGTAGGTGAAACATATTACATAAACCAGGTCCTAAAATGTGCATATGTATATGAAAAAGAACATGTCAGCTTTTCTTGTGAAACAGGGTCTTTGAAAAACTATTTGCTGGAACACCTAAATTCTGGCACAAACTGGATTGTTATGTGATCATATGGGGACCAGATTTTTACTTTTAAATAATTATGAAATCACATACCAAAAGCAGCAAAACCCACTCAATTTGAGCTTCATGGACGTTAGGCCTACATCAGACAGACTTTCTGTCAGTCACTCTGAAGTGTGCTTTTCCAACCACAGTAATTATCAACAAAACTTCATATCACGGTGCAATATGCACAGTTAGTCTGAACACAGATCTGTCTGAGTAGTTTAAAACAAAAGCCAGGAGGCTTCCTCTCATCTCTTCCATTTGAGATGGTCATTGATCTCTTTATGAAAGAGGATGTGGACAGATGCAGCAGGAGCATCATTTGTGTACCTTCCGGTTGAAGGTACACATTTATCTGGTGCTGCAGCTTTTCTAAGACATACTGCAAGTAAGGTGGAAGAGAAGAGGAAAAGACTGTATTGTGGAAAAAGAGGTTTTTACAGGAGCATTCAGTACAGACACATCACTCGCACAGTGATGGCACAGATTGATGGCACAGGAAAAGCAGCATTCATCAGGATGAGCTGGATAAGTTAATTGCACACATCATACACAAAGCGTTATGCACTTAATAAGAAACCTGTGAAGTCCTTACTGTGAGGGCTGCTCCTCTGAGCAAAAACATAAACCAGAAGTTCACCCAAAGTACCAGCAGATGCCTAAAGGCTTTTGAAAGAAAAATAGGTATTGAGTGGATTCAATGCTTAGCAAGTGGTGAAATGCATCTTAAAAACTATTCAGAAAAAGGAAGCTGAAGTTTAGGGAATGTATTATCAATGAAGAGAGGATATGCACATATTCCATAACAGACACTTAAAAGCTGTGAAAATGGGTTAAAAGTATCACCTGAAAGAATGTTTTCACCCACCAAGTAGGGAAATTAAAGAGTTTAATAACATTGTCATATTTTAATATTACTGTCATATTATTATATTAAGTTTATATATAACATAACACACAGAGCAGTGTGTGATATGCAAGGACAGCAGCCTCTTCTTTCATGGTAGCAAAGGCAGAAAGGTAGCACTGGAGAATCAGGGACAACCACTGAATTTGGTGAATACTGCTGTGTAAGTTCAAGCAACCCACCTAAGTGTTTAATAGATGGTAATGGCCCAAATCACGTCTCAGGGTGTGGGCCTGAGTTCCTGTGTTCTTTCTGTATAACTGGGGATTAGAGAATTGAGGTGAGCTTCCTACAAACATCAAAGAAACCACTCTGATTTTCCTGCGGGCTTTGTTTTGACATGTTGCGTGCCAGACGTGACAGGGCTTAGGCTGCTCCTACATACTCCTGTTGCCTGCTTTGAAAGCTTTTTGGGGGAAAGCTGTTTCTTTCTGTGATGGCAAAGCCCACAGCACAGTGAGTCTGGCTTACAGGTACTTAGATAGAAGTGATAACAGGTCTAAACCTGCTTTGGCAGGACGTTCAATTAGATGACTTCTGGAGGTGTCTTCCAACTTACCTGATTCTATGATATCTAATTAAGACTCAATAATTCAGTCACTGCAGAATAAGAACAGAATCAAGGGTAAGAAAATTACTGCAGATAGCTCAGAATTTAGGAAATTGCCTTACATATATCAGAGTGCACTGAGATATAAAAATTTGGGTTATTATTATTCATGTAAATGATATCCACAGTCCTCCTGTCATCCACAGGACCAGTCATTTCATTATAGAAATATACATTTGCAGCATAAAAATGGATATTTCAGTATTAAAAGAACTCACCTCATCCTGGCTGCTTTATATATGATAATAGAAACCAAATAACTTTTGGCCTTTAAATCTGTGTTACTGTGTGCTTCCCATTACCTGTAGTTGCAGTATTTAGATGCATATCTTCATATTCAAGTTTTAACTTTCCTGAAAATCATAGTATCTCAGAGCATGATAAACTCACCAGAATTTCCATCAGAGTGTACATACAGTGATAGAAGCGGAGCTTTGCTGGCTGATCAACATCAGGAGGAATCTCTGCCTTGAAGAAATTATGATCAGTTGCAATTAAAACCAGCAATACAAAAGCAACTAAAATTCCTGCTATTAAAACCAGAATATAATAGGATTCCATTGTTCTTTGGTGGGAATAATTAGACACTGTTTGATATGATTCTGTCAGTATTTATATCCTCCAGACTGATTCCACAGAGAAGTCATTTGCATACCAAATTCCCCCTGCCCTCCTCCTCCAGGCAGGACTGACAGGTGCTGGAAGCCTGCAAACATCCGGCTGTGACAACTGCACTTGGCATGATCCAAGCTCATACGCAGCACAATCATTTCCAGGAAATGCCATTCTTTTGTATATTCCAAATTGCAAATGGGCTTTTTTTAAAATCTGCTTTATGGGCCTGAAAAGCTCTCTGGGATGTTTTGCAATGTACTGGTGAGTGTAATAATACCACCCCTACCTAAGAGCCTATGGAAGAGTGGCTGTGCTGGACTCCAGTCTCCATGGTCAGGAATTGTAGTGGTTCTGCTCTTGGAATAGGTCTGAAGGATGATTCCAAGGCCTTTTTGCTTAGTGCTGATCTTTTCCCCTGCTCACTTACTGAGGCAGACAGCTGTCCAGAACAGTTAAAACAGGCATTCTGAACTCAGTCTCAAGGAATTTTGATTTTGGAGTACCACACAGACCTGTCAGTTATTTGGTGGCTCCCACCTTGAGTGTGCAACAAGAGGCTCTGGGCTTACCAGTGGTACAGTGCTAGCACAGGGAAGCTTCTCCTTGACTTGGAGAATTTTGGCCCTAACCCTCTGTGCTGATTCTTTCTAAAGAAAGGATTTTGATACCTTTACAATTCAGTATTTTGCTGTGTTTTCCAAGACAGCTCTGTGTTACCCATGTTTGTAATTCAGGTGTGATCAGAACATACAGTATCCAAATGCTTGCACCAAAGGAGGTGATGGCAGTGAAGGAATGAGGAAATATTCCATGTATTTCTGTCCACCATGTGACTGGACAAAACTTGTTTGGGTAACTTTAAAAAGCAAACACGCATTAGCTCAGCTTGATATAAGCAATACCACCTGTGCTTACCCCTAAACACTGAAATATTTCTTTATCTCCACTAATCTCCCCAATTCTCCCTTAAAAAACCCTTATAAAAGCTTGTAATTGTGGCCATAGAAGAGAAATACTCCTTTTCAGGAGCCATAGGATTCTGCATTTGGCTAACCAACCTGTAGTGTATTCCCTTAGAAGTGAGATCTTCACTGAAAAAAGGTAAGTCCTTTTACTTTTTCTTACACACTTAAAAAAAGCAGACAAAGTATATCTGCTTAGAAAAATCCCATTTATACAAAATACACATTACAGGAAAGAGCAAGAAACTTCAATGTGAATTAGTCAGTGGGGTAAAAAAATATTTAGCTGTGTGGAATGAGAAAACAAGATGAGTCATAAGGGATAAAATACTGGATGATAAGACTGACCAGACTGGATTCTTAAGAGAATAGGCCTAATCCTTAACTTCAGTGGAGGTCAGCAAGTACAGATGATTGAATTATGTGGTTTAAAATTAAAATAGATAGATAGATAGATAGATAGATAGATAGATAGATAGATAGATAGATAGATAGAAAAGGTGTTAAGGATAAGAGGATCATGAAATCCATGTAAGTTATAACATGGAGCTCTCAGTTTAACTCAGCAGGCCTGGACATTGTCATCACAGTCATCTTTCCAATTCTGATGCAAATGAACTGACTAAGCTGGGGAATAATTGATCTCTTCTATCTCTGGGGTGCAGGACACTTCATTGAGCCCCTCCCAACCCTACTCCATCCAAACCAGTGGGGCTACACTAACTTGAATGATTTTTAAAAAACAAAACAAAACAACGTAAATTAAAGCTACTTTTATATTCTGAGAGGTAATATCTAGGTTGGGGTTTATTGATTTTAGTGTGATCTTATTTCCCCACATCAGTTCATACATCTGACCCATCCTAGCCTCCCAATCAAAATCGTTTGCCTTTGACACCACCATTCTCTTCCTAACATTCCTCTTCTTTTTGACTTCCTTTGTAAAACTGTCAAGTTTGAAGAAACTTTGGACAGTCAGAGGCCCTGAATTATTTCACCTCAGTACGTATTAGTGAACCATTTGCTCTGAAAAGAAGTTACAGCTGCATGTAAGGAATTCTTTTAAAAAGACATTGTTAGAAGGAATTCAGGGAACATTTTATCCTGAGATTTCCTTCCTAAGATAGTTTACAAGTTTCTGGTGCAAACTTGTTACAGGCATTAGCTTGCTGTTCAGTTTTTGTCAAAATCAGTGTCATGTTGGTTTAGTAGGATTTCAGGACTTTTCTCTAATTTTGAGAGCTTTAAGGACATAATTCTTCTGTTTCCCCAGTTCATTGTATGTCTTAGAAGTTTTGGCAGGACTGAGGAGTTAGTCAGAAGGAATGGGTAAATATTGACTGGCCTAAAAGTGAGTAAAGGCACCAAAGAGAAGGTAAGATGAATCAATCAGGTTAACAAACATGGTCACTCCATTCCTGTTCACATGTGGTATTTGTGCACTGTTCTCCCTTCCAATAGGAAAAAGCAGCCTGTCCTGGGGTGACTGTATGATACTGTATTCCCTAAAAGATTGAGAGATCTGGCTTCTAATCAGAGATAGGTGAGGAAAACCAAGGGCAGTTACGACAAATGACAAACTCTAAGGTACTAAAACAACTCAGCAAGTGCAACAAGTATCACAGTGGTGATGTTGCATCCCTTTGAATTCCAGAGAGCCCCTACGTGCACTGTGGAAACTTCTGCTTATAAAGACAATTATTTTTACACATCTTGAATCTAGAAATCTAGAATTTAGAATTACTCAGTAAGACATTTTTATATCTTTACTCATGACACTGCTTCGTTGTAAGACCCTGGGAAAGCCCTACGACATCCAAATGCAGCTTTTTGTAAAAGGCCTGACACAGTCTTTGCTGTCAGGCTGGAAGTTAACCAGAAACCAGGTTCCTTTGAGCTTAGTCCATGGCAAAACTCCACTTAGAAGGCAACAGTATCAGACTCTTAATACTTAATAGCATATAGAAGGACAGTGTGAAATCACAGAACCACTGGGACATATTTCAAATGGAAAATGTGAACACAAGGGAAGAATGAAATCAAGAAGCACAAAAATTTAGCTCTTGATTTATCCAAATCTGACAGTAGTACTTCATCTAACAAAAAACAGATCAGCTTGGCAAAAGCTTTTCCTTTTTTAAAGGAGGATTTATTCTGTGATCATGATTGATTGTCTATGATCAAGAACCCTGCACTGATGTAAAAAAAGGGTATTACTTGACACTGTAGTCACACAGACTTTCCACTGTGTAACTGCTGCTCTGTGTTCCCAGGTTTGCACTGTATATATATCTGAGTGGGGGTTTTTTAAGTTGAAAACACAGAATTGTTAGCCCAAATGGCTTTCAGACGTGCCTCAAGCATGGTTTTAATTTCCAGCTCATTTTCCTTTCAAAAGTTCTTCCAGTTTAGCAACCTCATTTGCACAGCCTTCCAAGGCTGGTAGAAACTTGGCTGCAAAGGCTCTATGAACACGGTTCTGCCTATAAATACAGGTGTAACACGAATTGTGAGCATTCAGACACTGCCTGAGCCTCTTCATAGATCCAGGTAACATCGTTCTGCAAAAATGGAGCTTTGTCATAAAAGCGATGTGTATAGAGAATGTATCAACTTGTTTTGGAGGTAAATGTGCTTTTCAATGCTGCTTTTTCCCTCAAGCCACGGCAGGTCAGAAAAAAATCGGTTTCTACAACTCTCATTGAGGATATGAGTAAATCTACACTAAGTACAGTCCAAAAGCTGCACAAGTACAAACCCAGAAATCTAAACCAACAAATGGAAGCCAAAACTGGCTTGAGTTACCACTGAAATACATTACATAGAATCACAGAATATCCCAAGTTGGAACACATCCATAAGGATCATCAAAGTCCAACTCCTGGCCCTGCACAGGACCACCCCAAGAATCCCACTGTGTGCCAGACAGCCTGACTACCTTCTTGCTCTCGTAAACTGGAATAAAACGTAGTTTAAAGTGCCATGAAAATGGCTTAAAAAAAGTTGTTGTGTTGGGGTTTTTTTCAGTTTATACTTTGTTCTGAGTGTCTGTGTAGGAAACAAGTGATTCAGTACCGAAATTTTGCCGAAAATGCAAAATTAATTCTGAAGCTGATGCAATTTTACAGAATTAACAGGCCTGCTTATGGAATGTTTCAGGGCACTGGTTTAGGACTTCTGAATGGAAACATGGATGGGATTCACTTTGGGACAACTTTGAACTGATAAACAGAGAGAACTGCTGTGATGTGACAGATCCTTGTTACCCTCACAAAGGTATGTGCTGAGTGTCTGTTTGCACCTGGAGTATTGAAAACACTTTGGATAATCAGCCCTACATGAAAGTGTAATTTAGGGAGTCTCACTAACAGAGATGGACTTTGTGAATAGAAGATCATGTTGGTTTTGTAAAGGTGACAGTTTGCAAGAAAGATTGCAGTGGTTACTGTACAACAATCAGATGAAATCCCAGAATATTCCTTTTTTCTACTTTTCAGAGTGGAACTGCAATTAAAAGGGACAAACCTCTAAAGTTCTAATGTTCTTACATATAGTATGTGTAGTATTTAAAGCTATTTGACTTTCTGGTTGAATTAGGTGAATTTTAAAATAACTTGCATATAGTTTTTATTTACTACATAAAAGACGCACTAACTTCAGTGTTACTATAAATCTGCTTCTGCTTCTTGCTTTTGTAGGTTTGTACAATGTAGCATCTACTAGTTTCCACTGCTTCATGGAAAATCTAAAGTAATAAAGAAGTAAAATAGTTCATACTTTATTGAAATTTGACAAGCAGGTTAGGAAAATGTTAAATGCCTAGAACTGTCTTTTAAATCCCAATCCAAATTTGGTAGCAACTTTGTACATAGGTCAAAGTCATAATGAATTTAAAAAATCACTTCAAACACATATTTAGATTATTATTCAAGCTGGAAATAGATACAGGAAATAAATATTCACAAGATTAGTCCATTCCCACTGGCTTCAAAGGACCTGGAAATGTTTTACATTAATAATGAATTTTCTTTTAAATCTAAACAAGTTAACTATGTAATACTGATGAGTTTTCTATTTTAAATGTGTCTGTGGTGCTTTAAGCATAAAGAGACTGAACTCAGGAATCAAAAAACCAAATACACTTTGATGGAGTTCATATCCTTTCATTTTCAACACTGCTCCTTATTTCCATACCAGAAAGTTGTTATATTTGTTCCCAGTCCAGACACTGAGTCATTCCTGTTTAAACCCAACACTGGGCTCTCTGGGTAATTTCTCTCTCCCCGCCAGAGCTGTTGGACTGAGAGGAAAATCGTAATGCCAGGTGCCTCCCCAAGCTGCATTTCTAGAGGTATTACTGTAAAAATACAGCGAGGTGCTAAACGCTGCCAACAGGCCATGGAAATTCTCTGGTTGTTTCAGATGCAGCTGAGTTAGGGAACACTCACTGATTCTGACAGTATTTGCAGACAGTTTCCAGTTAGGATGCTTCATCTTCTCTTCAAAACCCTCTCTCCTGAGACTTGGTGATTATGCAGTGACAGTCATATGGCTTATATCATATGAGGTAACCTGGCAGTTAAAGGTAAAAATTGTGCAAGCTTCTCGATTTTATTTCCTTTTTTCTTTCCCTTAAAACTTTTGTGGAACTTTTAACAGAGCTGAAATTCAAGGATTTATTTTTCATATTTTGTATTAAAATTTTTCATATTTTGTATTAAAAAAAACCTGTGTGTGATATAGCTGTTGAATATGGGGGGCACCAGAAACTTGGCTGCCGTTCTTTTCGCAAACAAAAAAAGCCCCTGAACATTGTTCTCAAATGGCCACTTTGAACGCCTGTTTTCAAAAATACCTGTTTGAGTCCGAAGAAGAAAACTGAGTTCATTTTTACGGGGATTCAGCTTCCAAACTCGCCTCTCTCTCTCACAGATACTTAGACTCAAACTTCCACTGAGGTGGTGTTTTAGTAACTATAGATGTGAAGAAGTTTGAGAATGTCTTTAAATGCAATTTCCCCGTAATTCCAGTGTTTACCTCTAGATGGCTTCCCAGGATAGTGCATCTGGCTCCAGACCTGAGTGAACGTGTGGATTGGATTTATTTTGATGAATCCTAATGATACCTGCAGATATAAACGTGAATTTCTTTCCAGCCCAGCTGTGAAGACAACACTGTGAGGTTTGATATCCTTGAGGTCTTTTGACATCCTCAAAGCTTTGCATTTTAGGTTATTTCTGATTGCTGCCACAGCTCCTGGCTGGGCATGAATGTGCAGGTAGAGCCTCCTCAGGAAAGCTTAATCTGTATAACTGAAATAATCATTTACCTGTCTAATGCTTGACAGTGCAAACAGCCAGGCTGGGGGACCTGCTGTAATACACTTTGCCCTTTCCCCTGTTACAACAGAGTTTGAAGTGCTATGGAGACCTTCTGGGGTTCCAACTATGCCCTTATCACCAGACAAAAAAGTCTTGGAAGAAACCACCCTTCGTTGAAGGGTGAGTCTCCCTCTGTCATTCAGAGCCTGCCTTTTTCACTGCCCACTGCTAAATCCCCAGTTTTCAGCAATGCAAGCATCTTCCAGCATGGAAAATCCATGAGGTGTCATGTTGTTCTGAAAAACACTGGTCTAGATGTTGATAGTAGCAGCCTAGGCTGGGTTCAGCTGCCAATCTAGGGCTGAAAGCAATTTTACCCTCCACGCCAGCTGATCTTGGGCAAGCAGCTCTCTGTCAGAGCTCCGTGTGGCAGAGATGGCTCCCTTGAACTCAGCCTTAGCCCTGACTCTTCCTGGACCTGCTTTTCCCTGGGCTCAGGTCAGACCAGGGCACCTTTCTGGTGCGTGTAGGTGAGGGAGGAGGCAGGGGCTGCCTGGCTTGGTGACAGAGCAGTTTGGTTCCTGTAGAGCCCAGCATGGCATGCAGTGAGCCCAAGGCAGCATGAAGAGAGCCCAGGGCAACGTGGAGCAAGCCCAGTGGGGCATGAGCCCAGTGTGGCATGCAGTGAACCCAACGTGATATGCAGTGAGCCCAGCGTGGCACACAGCTAGCCCAGCGTGGCAGGAACCCAGCGTGGCGTGAGCCCAGCGTGCCCACAGCAAGCTCAGTGTGCCCGCAGTTTGCCCCCCATGCCCTCAGGTGGCCCAGGGTACCTGCAGGTCGCCCAGGGTACCCACAGCTGACCCAGCGTACCCGCAGCATGCCCAGCACGCCTGCAGCAAGCCCAGTGTGCTCACGGCATGCCCAGGGTCCCTGCAGCTAGCCCAGGGTGCCCGCAGCTGGCCCAGGGTGACTCCAGTGGGCCCAGAGTGCCCGCAGCAAGCCCAGGGCGCCCGGAGGTGGCCCCGCTGGCCGCGCCCGCCGAGCCGCAGCGAGTTCGTGGCGCGGCAGCGACCGGCGGGGGAGGGCAGAGCAGCAGCCACTCCCAGGAACAGTAGTGAAATCGCCCCGACACTTCAACTGTCAATCAGGATTAATGGGGTATAAAAGCTCCCCAGCGCCGCGGCCCTGAGCGGCAGAGACAGCAATAGGCAGAAATGAGTAAGAGGCAGAGCTGAACTAGTGCACGGCGTAATTCCTGCTCTGTGATCAGACGCTCCAAGTGAAAAAACCGGGAGAGGGGGCAGAGAGAGGCGGTGATCAGCTCAACCTTTGCAAGCGGCTCAGGACAGGACGTCTATAGATATTTATAGATATTAAAACAAAAACAACAACTGCACCCTGAACAGAGCCTTTCTTAAAAAGACGGTCCTGGCAATTCTGTCTTATTTAAGCAATTTCCTGAGTCTAAGAATAGCAATGAGCTGCCTGGAAGGCACTGCAGGCTGAAATTTGGAGACATAGGCTGCTTTATTTTATTTTTCCAAATATTAAAACCTTTCCTTTGGATCCTGGATTTTTATGTGGGTCTTTGCAGCAGAGGGGTGTATGGTTACTTTTAATTTTACTTTTTTTTTTCTCTCTCTTTTAATTAAAAAAAAGCTCTCCAGTTAAAAAGCAAGGAAACTGTTTTACCTGCGTGTGACAATCCCAGAGGACACCAATCAACAGGGGAGTTGGTCTTCTGCACTATTCTACTCCTACCCTCATTTTTTTTAGGAGGAGAGAAGGATTTTTCCAGTCCAAGGACCTCTTGCCCCCAAGTTTTGGAAGGGCGTTGAAGACTTGTCACCCATCTGGGGGTGCATGAAGGGTATTGCTTTTCGTTCTCTGTCAGCTTGGTTTTGTGGAGGTTTGGACGAGAACTTTGCCTTGGAGAAGAGGATGATGTGGAAGTGGCTGGGTGCCCTGCTGCTGTTCCCGGTGCAGATGGTGTATCTGGTGGTGAAAGCTGCCGTGTGCCTGGTGCTGCCACCCAAGCTGCGAGACCTGTCCCGGGAGAACGTGCTGGTCACCGGCGGGGGTCGAGGCATCGGCCGGCACCTGGCCCGGGAATTCGCCAGGAGAGGAGCCAGGAAGGTGAGCAGGGAGGGGAGGGGAGTGCCCACCTGCTGCTCTGCCAGGGAGCCCTGTTCCCTCACCTCTAGGTGGGATTGGTTGGATCACTTGGAAAAGGTGAGAGAGGCTCTCATTTTGCAGAACTGAGTCATTACATCAATCATATTTCAGAAGTTGCCCCCTCCTCCATCCCTGCATCCTGCCTTTCCCCATCTCATCTGTGAAAACGCGATGGTGAGAAAGGTCCCGCTCGTGAATCCCCCTCTCCTGACAAAGGAGAGATTTTTGCCTCAGCCAGGTTTCCTGTGGCAAAGGAAGGAGAGCTGAGCAATTCCCATGCACGGAGCCAGAGCTCACTTCCATTGCTGTTTCCTGGGCTTCTTCCTGGCACTGCTGGTCGTGGGGCTCATGTACAGAGAGCCCTCATCTGTCAGGATCATATCCAGTGTATCACCCCAGAGGAGAGGGATGGGTGGCTCTGGGACAGTGGGGAGAAGCATTCCCTTCCCCCCTAATGGATTTCAGTCATGAAATTAATTTCTTGTGCTTCCTGAAGTCCATTGTATTTCACTTTTGGGCAGCCCAGAGCTGTTCAAAGGGAAGATGAATGAGAACCTAGCAAGAACAGCACAGCTTGAGTGGGAGCTGTAGGATTATTTGCGTGTTTCCTTTAGGAGAGCAGCTGAGAGTGGTGTATCTGCACAGCAGCCCAGAAGTGCCAGCATAGCTGGTGGGTCCATTGTCTTGCTCAGGAACTGGTGGTTTACCTTGAAACGTTGTGGTTTTGTAAGTACAGGTATGTCCCTATGTGTGAATCAGTCAGGGAAAGAGAAACATGCATCCCTGAAATGAGTCTTGGGATGGAAAGTTTCATCTCCCCCTTTATTGGTAATTAAGGGGAGGACTGGTGAAATTAGACAGCTGCACAAATACTTCTCTGTGTGAGAGGATGAATGAGAGTAAATAGAGAAGAAAGAAGAGGAAAAATACAAAATGAGAGGCTATTTAAAGAAAAAAATTTGAATTTAGTTCAGGATAGTGTTTTGTCACTTCCTTACACATGCATTACAGTTTTCTCTGTGTGGTACAGAGCTATTCTGGCATGTAACTTGGAGGTGTAAAATATGTCAGCATTGAACTTTGATGTTTGTCTGTGTTTGTGTTTAAACATCTTGTTGAGATTTACACATTCTGGGAGTCAGAGCAAACAAGTTGACTGACCTTTGGACCCAAGCAGTTTGCTGAAAGTGTATTTATATTATCTGTTGGAATACCACGCTTCATTATTTATTTATTTAGGGCAGCTGGTTGCTATGCTGAGCTCTGGCATTAAAGTGCCACCATTTCTACAGCACATTTAAGAGCTGTTTTGCTGCAGTTGAGCTGGGAGCTGAACAATGGCCCTGAGGAACCAGGGGACAGGGGCCAAAAGGAGACAGGGCTGTTCGAGAGAGAGCTGAGGATGGAATTACTGTAAACAGACACAGACTGTAGTCTGTCTTTATGTCCTATCTACAAAATCTCTGTGTATTGTACAAGGAAAGAATAAATGAGAATAATTATTGGGAACCTTTGTACTTGTCTCATATGATGTTCTGAAATGCTCTGTGTTGCTAGTTATTGGTTAGAACTTGGGGGTGTTTTGCCTTTTGGGATGTTTTCATGTGTATCATCAAGGTGTTTAAGTCTTTGCATTGACTCAATTTGAATTAGATTTTCTTTTCAGTTATATCATGGTGTCCAGTCAGTCAAATATGGCACTCAGCAAGTTCTGATCCCCCTGATCCCACTGCCTGTCAGCCTGTGGTGAGAACACCAAAGTTGGCTTATTCTCCTTAGCAGTTTTAATGCCAATTTTACCTACATGTGGTAGTTTCCATTCCCTTTGCTCTGAGATTTCATTTCTTTCCTGCTTTTGTGCTCAACCCTAAATTTGTGGATTTTATGCCATCTCCATGTACCGTGCACAACCTTCTGCTTGGCACTCCTCTTCAATTTTACACTTTGCCTTTGACTATCAAAAAGAAATGAAAAAGGCTTGCAATGTCTAGCAAGTCATCTTTTGATAAGGCTTGTGAAAATTGGTTTTCTCTTTTTACACTCTTAACAGTTTTACAATAATACGCAAAGCTTGAATTATTGATCATAATAAATAACTTAGAACAGATTCTGATTATGAGATGGTGTAGTCACCATATTCCAGGTTTAGAAAAAGACTTCCAGCAAAGGCATGGAATTCTAGGGCCAAGCCCAGTGTGCCATGGAGGTGGTTGGCAGCAGTGCCATGGGTTCAGGTTCTGGTGGAGGGTGTGCAGTGTGTCCTGACCAAGTGCTTCCAGCGCCTGCGCACACAGACATAGTGGCGGAGTTTTGGAGGTAGGCGGCGATATATAACCATATTTTTGAGATTAGAATCTTCAGAAAGATAAGTTTGTTGGGACTGTGAGCATATGAAACCTCTCTGGTAATTAGACTGGATGGGATTTCATCTGACACTCAGTTTCAGAGGCTGGTTTTGTTGCTCACAAGTGAGATGTATTGGAGCCATTTTCATGCAAGGTGGCAAATGTTGTATCTCACAGGATTATGAATTGTCACATCTGCAACTCCTCTACTGTCAAATTTGATCTTGCATTTAAAGCTATGAAGATGACAAGAAATAAATCCCAAAAGGGTTTATGCAAATAGAAATACAGTGTCTTCTGCTTGATTGATGAGCATGGAGACTAAAATTCTCAGTCTAATGGAATGGAAATCTCTTGGGCATGATCTTGTAAATCCAACCTGATTCCTATTCTTACCCCCATTGCTCTGCCATTGTGCCTCAAATGTGGCTTGGATAGATAAATGTCTAGGAGACATTTCCTTCTCAGGTGATGTTTCTTTTTCTCACAGTTGTTCATTGGCCTCTCCGAAGAAATGGCCAATAAGGGCCCAAAGCAGTGCCAGTTCTATTTGCAGTTTCAGAAGTGTATGTTCTGTTTTTTCAATTAAGACTGCCAGCAATTTTTAGGCCATGAGAGACTTTAATCATCAGATCACCTCTTTTCAGGTGTACACTGAGAAGTCAAAGGATCCATACTCCATTTGTAATTTCAAGTAGTTGTCAAGAACTACTTGGTCCTGGGAGGCACTGTGTATTGAAATGCTTCCTGGAGCACTTCTGGAAAAAGCCAAGAGCATGTAAATGAGCTGTACTGCAGAGATGAAGTGGTTACAGATGATCCAAGACATGTTAGTATTATTATGAGGGATGAACAGCACTGACTTTTCTCCGGAAGTGCTCAAGTGTTGTAATCCAACTTCCCAGAGATGTGTCCAGATTCGTAAGTGTCGTCTGAGAAGCTACTTTGCTGTGGCTGAATTGCTGGAGTAATTAACTTTCTGTTCTGAGTTCCTTCTTGGTTGCTTGCAGAATTCAAAATCCTCACTGTTGTGTGCTTTAACTCTTGAGGATTTGACTGTACCTTAAAAGTATTTGGTCAATGGAGCATCACCTCTGCCTCAGTCTCACACACTGGTAGCTGTGTCAAGGCTCATAGCTGTTGATACTCTGGTGAGCCAGAATGGCAGAGAGTGTCTGTGTTAATGAAATGGGAGAAGGAGAGACTTTTATGAGTTCATGATTTAATGCCTATGAAATAAAAATCCACTTCCAAAGCCTAACGGTGTTTTGCAAAGACTGTACTGTATAATCCAGTTAATACTGGGAAGACTGGCCCCTTTGAACAGTATTTCTTGTGTTGGAGAACAGCCCTCTGCAGATGTGAGCAGTCAGGGGGTGTAGGGACTGAATGGGTTTATTCACTGCTCAGTAGAGTTGGAAACTGCTCCTGGTTTCCTCAAAGCCATTTGCTTTTCCTACAGAAGTTTCATTATAGTGCCTTTGCCAGGGAGTTGTCAACCCTGGTTTTGATGGTCTCTAGTGAAAAACTTTTGATTCCTATGTCTTTTGTATGTCTTGCTCTTTGTTAGGTTTTCTTCTAGAAAACCTTGATCTCTAAAAATTTTCCTTGTCATTTTAATTTACTTTGTTCACAGATGATCAAATTTGAGGTGTGATTGAACAGGAAGGGGATGCTTGGTTCTTAGGCATTCTGCATTGTTAAATGTCAACAAAACCTAATAAAAGTAACTGAAAAAGATGTTAATGATAGGACAGAAACAGATTCCCCAATTCTAGTATGTAATTTAGTATTCTTGTTTATCTGATGGTGACTTTGGAAGAGTTTCTTGGGCCTTTCCAAGAAAACTTAACAACCCTGAAATCTCAGCTGTTCTTTCCATCAGTATTTTCACAACATTTTTCAAAGTCAGACCTCAGTGTCTGCATTTTGGAAGGTTTCTTGTCATTTGGTTGTGCTGTCCTCTTTCGGTTCAGTGGCAGTTGGGATGGGAAGAAGTTGAGGGAGTTAGGAGCACCAAGGATGAGAGCTGTGCAAGTCCACACTGCTGCTGGAACCTGGAGTTTCCCTCAGTGTTCCACTTCCTCCAACACAACTGAAAACCTCAGAGGAATTACAAGTGCTTGAAAGCCTTGTATAATTGGAGGGGTTAGCTGTGTGAGATTTGAGGCTATTTTGTGATTACGCTGAGAGTATTGGAGAGAGGTTATGTAAAAAAATGTTATCAGGTCTTAGAATTTAGCCTTGTATTCCCAGTAATGGAAAATTTGGCAAGTTTTGAAATGAGTTTATCAATGGCACACTCCTCCCACACAAACTGCATCTGTAGGTCTATGAATATTTCACTTTGGTCTTTATGAATCACGTTGACATACTATTTCACAGATTTCACAGAATATTCTGAGTTTAGAAGGGAACCCACAAGTATCATCGAGTTCAACTCTTAAGTGAAGAGCCCATATATTATTGTCTTGATTTGTATGAATTAGTATATATCTTCTAAAAGCTTCTTTATAACACATACCAATGCTGTATGATCAAGGATTAACTGCACTGTGACTAGACTGGATATTACATTAATACGGATCTCCTGAAGTGAGGGCAAAAGACAGCCACTGCTACTGTTTCAGAGCTGTGAACGTTTTTTTTGAGGTGCAGGACAAAAGCTGTAAGTGTCTCCCATGGATTCAGTAAGAGTTCTTATTCCAGAATGGCTTAAAATATTGGTCACTCTCAGACATTCATCTCTGGTTGCACTTTCAGGGTCTGTAGAAGACTCTTGCTAAACTGCACTGGAGAGTATCTCTTGGCCTGGCATCAGATTCCTGGCACACAGGAATGGGAATGTGCCCTGGACTTCATCCAGAAGGGCTGTAGTGTTCCAAACCTGGAAACCTTTCTTTTGTAATGTACAAAGGTGTATAATTCCTGACCGTGTGCTGGGGGAGTGGGGAAGGGATGGGAAGGCATGAGATCTCTGCAGGAACCCCAGCAAGCCCTTCTGCTCCTGTCAGCTTTAAAATCCGCTGTGCTGGGCCAGTCGTCAAGGAGACACTTTTGTTCTGCAAGTAATAACTGATTTCTGACACATTCATTCCTTCTCAGCTCAGAACATGACTAGACTTGATCTGGCCACCCCAGAGAAGATTAGTCCTGATAGAAGGAAAAGAGCTGGTTTAAAATGACATGCTTTCAGAGCTGAGAGGACCTGATTTTCCTCAGAATCTGATTAATCACCATGTACCTGTTTTTAACAGGCATCATGGCCTAACGTAATGAAGTCAGAAAGCCTTTAAAATTAGGTTCCTAAAAGAAATGGACACAATTCTGATGTACATTACTCAGTGCAATATGCCAGTGTGGTGCACTGTGTTAAGGTGGCCTGGTGGATAATAATTTTTAAAAGACTCAGTGTAAAATATTTATTTATTTATTTATTTATTTATTTAGATTTCAGTGCTAAGACAGCTGTTGCCAAGTGAGCATCTGTGCCCATTCTGAATGCTTTTCCTGCCCTGTGGTGGTACCACAATGACATAGCCCATGTGTCTAATGGATTTCTCTGCAGTCATTTTGAAATGGAAAAAAGTAACTAACCATTTGGAAAAGGCAATCGGACATTGTGTGAAAAGGAAAATGTAATCTAAAAGGAAAGTGCACATTTTCTATGCTGTAGATATTTTAGTGTAATGAGAATATTTACCTGTAGTGCAAATATCAGGTTGTAGGTGATTAATCTCTCCTGTTGTGTGTGTTGGAAAGAAATCACCATAGGAATGCAGAAGCTTCAGGGATATGTTAAATGATGGTTACTTTAATCTTTCTTAAATTTAAGCACTTAATCTTACAGTGAACTATTAGAGCGTGTCACAACTTATCAGCAACCAGAAGTACGTGAGAAGAACTGGGGAGTGAATGTTTTTCCATGTCATGCAAAATAATACATTAATTTGAAACTTTTGGTAAACTATGAGAGCACAGATCTGATTGGGTGGCTTTATGGTCTCAAGAAAGGCTTTATTTCTCCAAAGATTAGATCCTGACGGCAGCTTTATTTAATGGCTTCCTGTTGGCAGCTCCCTACTTTGTTGATTGGAATTAAGGATGGGCAGAAGAGGCCTTGTTTGGAGGCCAGGCTGCAATGGCATGAAGCCTGTGCTGGGTGCTGGTGCCAAGGCCAGCAGTTGGAATAACATGCTGAATAAGTGTCTCTGCCTGGCAGGCACGGCCAGAATTTATCAGCTCTCAGATCTTTGGTGTCTGTGAAGCAGCTTGGGCTGGAGCTGTTTTAACTTATAATTTGGAACATAACCTGTCTTTTGTTGCTGGGTATGTTGTAAGGAGAATAAATAATGTTAACAAGAAGTGGAACTTGCAGAGTTACAGGCTTGTCATCTCCCATCGAGATAGGATGATGTCATGAGAAAATATTGTCCCAATGAGACCGTGCTGTGTTGGCACACCAAGATCCAGCACTTTTTAACATGCTGAAGGTCTGGCATCAAGGCAGTTAAATGAGGCTTCCCACTTAATACAAGGACTGTGCCAATGCTGTAAAAAATCTTAAAGTTTTAAAGATGAGGTTATATATTAATATCGTTGCAGTGCCTCAAAAACTGACTTCACACACCAGAAATTGTTTAGCATAAAGATGCTAAATGTGCTCTATAAGAACAACAGCAAAAGATGATGCTGGCCTCAGGATTGGCAGGGATAAAATAAATAAATGTGACAGTAGCGATAAAAACCAAAAGGCCACAATGAGTACCAACACAGAACTCTCTGCTGATTAAAGCCAGAGACTGCAGCACCACTCGTTGAGCCACTTTAAAGTTTTGGGGGAGGCATCACAGCAGTGGAAGTTTTAAGGTGGGGTTTGAAAAGCAGCAGTAAAGAGTTTTGAAGAATGTTTAGAGAGGTGCAGGAAGTGTCGTAGAAAACAGACAGGTTGTTTTAAAAATTAATGCTGGGAGGTAAAGGCTGCAGTAGAAGACCTGATGCTAAATGAAAGGTGATGGGAACATGGGTAAAGTGAAAGTGAATACCTTGAAAGTGAAAACAGAGGCTCAGTTCTGGCAAGCTGGAGGAGGAGCCAGTGAAATTCAAAATGAGCTGACCTGGTCAAAGTAGTAGATGAGGTGTTTGATCTTGAGCAGGGAGTTGGACCAGAGGACATGCAGAGGTCCAGAGCCTCAACCATATTCTGACTCCATGATTCTCAGTGTTATTTGTACCACAGAAAGGAAAAAGGCAGATTTTCTGAACTTCAGGGCTGACAGGAAGGTTTTGGTCTATAATGTTTCATGTTACTTATCTGAAGTGATTCATCCCTATTTTATTTGCATTGTTTCATCACCTACAGTGACTTGTAAAAGTGCTGCTGTGTATTTATGTTGCATTTATGTCATGGCTCTGGCACAGGCTAGGAAAAAGTCTCAGATTTGTAGAACTATTTCCATCTGAAGCACTGTAGGTAGTTTTTACTGCATTTTAAAAGAATCAAACATGCTGTTGAGTTAATGTCTAGTTTTAATTAGCCAGGCATGGCAAATTGCTTTAAGAGTGACTGTAATCTGTACATACAGTCCTAAGCATTTGACTAAAACATTTTAACGGGATCAAAGATTTTATTATTTTTAAGCCTGCTGTGGAAACATGCTTTATTAGGGCGATACTATGCAGTGGATAGTAAAATTATGAAGGAGGAACTTAGAAAACTCTGAATAGAGTCTGAATTCCATTTCTCAAAGAGATCAGCAACATTCAAAGTTGGCACATCAAGAACTATCTGGTTTTACATCAAACTGCCAGAGCCAAGACCAGGAACTCAGCCTGACAATAACCTGAGAGGGATGAAAGTATTAAGGGAAAAGAAAAGGAATTAGGACAAATAGATGATAATGATGAAGTTCACAGAAGTAGCCAGCTGATTAATTCTACAGGAGTGATGGGGAGAAGAAAAAAGGCAACAGTTCTCTTGATTTCCTTCCCGTAAAATTGGACAAGGGTCTAGAAATTCTGTATCTTTCCTTCTGGGCAGTTTGAAAATGTCAGCTAATGATGATTGAGTATTTGAGTTTAAGTACTGAGGATGAGTTTGAGTATTTTTTTAAAATCCACTAACAAATGCTAGTTAGTGTTTAGTGTTCACTTACACTTTGATCCCTGGCCCAAATTGAAGACACAAATCTAACATGGTTGCTGCTTCAAGGTTTTTTGCAGGAAAGGGAGACTGAAAAGAAAAACTCTTCAAGACAGAGAAAAACAGCCTCAGAGCTGACCACTGAGAGAGAACAAGCTCTGGCATTTTTAAACCTGTGCTTATCAGGAATATAAAGCAGAAATTATTAGAGATGTTTTTAGCTGGGCCCAGACTCTGTTCTTCAAAGCATCCTGTCAACATCCTGAAGAGTCGAACAAGTCAGACCCAAGCACTGCCAGATCCATTGGCTGATAACACTGACGCCAGGAGAAAAGGGTCAAATACATGTTGTTTGACCTTTATCCCAGTGGGGATTAAATTGATTCTAATTAATAGACTTGGGAATAGATGGGTACCTTGGCAGAGTTTGTAATTAATTTAAATTGTTCATCCCATTAGCTTAGCCATAAAATATGCATAATTACAGTGGGATTTTGTGGACAGCCACCCTTATGTTGCCACCTTCTTCATTACAGTTTACTGACTGCAGTGCTGCAGAGCTTATTTGTTTTGGTTAACATAGGGATTTCTGTTGTCTTACATTGCCTGAGCAAATGTGTCAGTGCTCCATTTATAGCAATAAAACGATGTTTGGAAGCACAAATGCAGCTCTCCTGAATCAGTTGTGCTTTAGGTGTGTGCCTGTGAGGTAAACCTGGCTCTCAGTGCGTAATCAGTGACAGTTGTACTTCTGAGTACACTTAACCAACATAAAACTATACATATTTTGAGGTGGTATAAAAATGATGCCTGGAAAGATTCTGGCTGTGATTATCCTGTAGTATGTGACATAGTTTTAGCCACAGATTTGGAAAGAGTCCATATGAAGGTGGGGTGGCAGTTGGTGTGACCTGGCTAATAATATATTTCTACCCTTATCTCAGTGAAAGAGCCATTTAAAATAGGTGCAAATGGGGTTCAAACTTGACTTCTCATTCAGTTATCATCCCTTCTCTTGGGCAGCACAGGTGTATCCGTGGATACTGTTTGTCTTTTTGGTAGGTCCTCTTTCCCAGTAAGTCCTGGACTAGAATCCTTCTGTCAGAACTTCTGTGAGTGCTGGTCTGTATCAGAAAGTCAAACTTCAGGCACTGAAGATCTTACTTCAGTGTTTCTTGGAAGCTTCACTGAGAACCAAATGTCTCCTTTATGGCCAGGCCTACATCAAGAAGTCAGGCGTCACCGCTCAACCATGATCTTTTATGTGCTTATAATTGGAGTTTGTTCTATTTGCTCTTTGAATCACCAGGTACACCCAAGATTTTCTTAGTGTCTGAGGAGCTGACAGACTTGCACTACTTTGCCTGAAAGCAGAAATTCTTAGGTAATCTTTTTACTGGACCTCAAGAAAAAACTCAAATATGCCAGGCCTAAATTATGGGAGCGAAGAGTTGCTGTAAAGACACTGAGCAGTTCCTCTTTCCATGCCCTTCAACAGAATGGATCAGCAGTAACAGTGGAAAGACAGATATTTTCTACATGAGCATTAAATTAGTCTTTGTCTTCTATCTGTCATTTCAGTCTCCTTGCTGGCAGTAAACACAGACAGCTTGTCTCTGATCAGCACTTCCCTGGGCGAAGCTTGGTGGAGAGGGAATGGAAAATCCTGACATCCCCTTTTACCAGCTTGGTTTGATGTTGACTACAACCTCAAATTCCCTGTACCCAACTCCTAAAAAACTTTCCCAGTGAGGACAAACTCAGCTTACTGCCTTAAGGAGACAAGGTCATGCTTCCAAGTGGGATATTAAAGACATCCAGCTGGTACAAGTGCTTCTTTCCCAAATGGTAATAGTTCAGGGCTGGCTCTGGCCACAGTAAGCTGTCAGGAATTATGTCAGAACATTTCCGAGGCCCTTGGGAAACACAGAAGTCCTGCCTCGCTGAACAGAGCTGTTTGATTTTAGGTTTGGGATGTGCTGGTTGTGCAATGCTGTAGCTTTCTGCTGCTTGTTATTGGATTGTAATCCAGGCCCCTTAGAGACTACTGTCCATGCTGTGTTTATATTTGATGTGCTTATGGAAGTAGGTTTGTCTCTTCAAAACCAAAGTCTTTAGCCATCAAAAGGGGTTCCAGGATTTATTTCCCTGGATGATGATGTGCAACTGTGGCAGATTGTTCTGTGGCACCTTTTCTGCTGAAAGGAGGGGGATGTGTGTGTGTGTGTGCGCGCGCACACGCGTGGGAAAGGGATCTGGCACCTTGCGTGTACTTCAGAGCCCAGAGTTCAGCAGTGGGTCAGCCAGCTCCTCCTGACATCACCACACTTGTTTACAGCTCTCACAGAGCTTTCCTGATGCCTTTGACCACTGACACCGTTTCATCTTAGTCCAGCGTTTGTGCAAAATCAGAAATTTAGAAGAGCGTCTTACATCTATAAAGGGATTTTAGTTGCTCTTCCTCACTGACTTGGACAATAAGAAATAGAAAATTCTTAACCACTGAAAATAAATTGCATTTATAAAATAAATCATATAAAATTATAAACTACACAATTTCAGGTTGTTGTTGAAATTGTAATTGGACTAAATAATCAGAATGCTGGTTATAGACTGAAAGAAGGTCAGTTTCAGAGGGAGTTGATATATTTGGGATGAAGTCAGAATGGCTTCTTTAGCCACTGGAATCAGTAAAAACAGTTAAAACTCTTTTGGTTTGCATTTGAGTCTCAGATTTAGGCCAAGTGGTGTTACTCGTTTCAGGATCCAGGTTTCTAAGTGCAATTCCAACACTGGCAATCCATCCCAGATCTCCCACTGCTGCACATGGGGATTGCTGTTCCTCAGGCCATTACTTCAGTTGGGTTTGTCACTTATATTTCAGTGGAAGCAAAGATTGTTCTACAGTGAATGTGAGTCAACCAAAAATAGGCCTGTTTTTTAGGGCTAAATTTCACACACTTTCTTGGAACAGTCTCCAGATCCCCAATGCTCTGAAGCTGCTGGTAGGGAGGGAACCCTTCAGGCAAGGAGCTGTGCTTGTGACTGCCTTTGAACACACCGAGAATTATTGTGCCTCAATATTCTATTTCTGCCCCTCAGCTAAATCTTAGTTACTGACCAGGTTACTTTAATAGTTTATTTTATTGGAAAGTCAGGTTTGTCTCATGTTCTATGATAACCTAATTGATTTTATGTTCACACTGAAGAGAAGTAACTTCATTTTGCATTGCAGTGGCCTGAAAAGCATGCAATCCCATCCAAAGGATGGTAACTTCCAGGCAGCTGTAAGTTAGGAATACGCTAAAGCTGGATTTGTGACTGCCTGACTAGCCCCTCTTGTTTAAATAACTACCATTGTGGCAGAATCTGCTTAGAATTGCTTTGATCATTTCTGGATAAAAGTAATGAGCATATATATAACTTTTGTTTCTTCATTTAGATATCATTTTATTTAACCAGAGCTGTGCTGTTTTTCATATTTTTTGTAAGCAGGGTGGCTTCTTTATCTTAACAATGTATTGAAAAAAATTGTATAATCAGTGAAAGACCGTTTTTAAGCCATGCTGTACCCCTCGGGGTGTGTGTACTCTGGGAGCTTACAGTCCTCTGATTCCTGTCCTCCTTCTTTGACTTAATAGACTGAGAGAGTTAAATATGTCCTGAAAACTGCCATTTGTACAACACATGAATAGATTTTAGAGATTCTGCCCTGTTGCATAGCAACAGCCACCATTAAAAAATAACATTTTGAAAAGCCCATGAAAAGATAGGCAACCAGTTAAGCATTTCAATACTGAAGCTTTCTTCTAAGCAGTGCCCTTTATTTCTTTGACTAAAATTCTTATAAGAAAGGCACCTTTTGACAGCTTTTATATGGTTTGAAAATGGTAGCAGTTCTCTTTTGCTGGAGGCAAAGAAAAGCTTGTAGGGCTGCTTGTCTGGAGCAGTTGCTGGTGTTCAGTTTATACACAAATTTAAGGCAGGCTATTTTAACTCCAATACTTCTCCAGTAGCCTCACGGGAGAAGTTATTTTTTCAGTCAAGAGCTGCATCTTATTATGCACATGGATGATCTGGAGCATATTCTAGCCCTTTCTGGAGGGCAGTTTATAATGACAGCATTGGGAACATTATTCACCCGTAGGTTTCCATGGCTGGTTTTGTTGCAGTCCTTCTCCCAGTTTAACAAATTTAAACCCTTCCCTAGTTTTTCTTTTCAGTGATGTTTTGAGTATAGCATCTAATTGATAAATTTGTATTTTTTACTTTTACAGAGCTTTTAGAGGATTTTTTATATATTCCCCAAAATTAAGTGAGGTGCTGGTGAATTGCTCATCGTGATTTAGCTTAGAGCAAAACTGAAGGGGTTCTGAATTAAAGCTGACAACTCTTTAAACTGGTAATGCAGCATGATTGATGCTTTTATAAGCTGTGCTAGCCTAGGAGTCAGTGCTGTCCCTGGGGGGATGCAGTGCCCAGCCCTCTCCACTGGAAGTTAAAACCACACAGCATTTCAAGGTTAGGCTGCTCTGCTACAGAATTCATCTCAGAAATAGAAAGGCAAACTCTAAAGAAGAATCCACTTCACCTGGCACCCAGTTTGTAGCTCTTTAATTCTTCTTTTCCATACATTTATACTGTCAGGTTTTTCCATTTTGTTAGTTAAGAAGTGCAGACTTTTCAGTTAATTGTTGGTTGAAGAGGCAGTTTGGGGGCAGTTTTGTCCAGACAGGTGAAATAATACTGTGTTGGAGCCACTTTTTAATTCCGCATGTCCCTTTCTCCTAACGTTACCCTGTAATCTAAACTTGTGGACTTTTTTAGCTTTCCAAAACAAACAGTTACTGTTCAGTGTAGACATAACTTTGTCTGGTAGTAAATGTTTAACTCTGTTACATGAACATTTAGCCTGCCACATGGTAAGAATTCTTTACCTGGAGAGTTATATGCAGTAAGTAAAAATAATAATGCAGCATTTTGGAAGGAAAATGTGCACACAGCAAACCTTCAGTGATGCTGAAATGTCCTGTATGACCATGGCAGTAATTTCTTTTTCCCCTTTGAAATGTTATTTACTGATTTTGTATCCCTTCATCCTGTCTGCTGCTCATGCAGGACAAAAGGGCTTTCTGCACCTGCATATTTACCCTCCCCACAATTTCCTGAGATCTCTGTGGACATTTTTATAGGAATCTGGATTATAGGGATGCCGTGCCAAGCAAACGGAGGCGGCAGCAGCACACTAGTTATTTTTGCAGGGTGGAGTATTATATTTCTATTGGTGGATGTCTCCAAAGCCTTACCTCAAATACAGAACTTTTCTAACATTACCCCTTTCCCCACCCCCAGATACGCCACTTCTTCCTGCTCTGCAGCCAGAGAATTTTATTGCGGGATATCTCTTTGTGTGCTTTGGATCCCTAGAGCAGCGGCCGGTTCTCACACATGGTGTGGCAAGACATTCACCATTAAATGTCTGTCCTTTCTTCCCCCACAGATGCTTCCAGGGACCTTTGCAGGGTGACAGCTTGTGGCCACTTGGTGCTTTTTGTTGGAACGTGCACTCGGTTTGACCCTGTCGCAGCGTTAATGGGATTGTAAAGGCTGACTCCTGCCTGACCTCTCCTTGCAAACAACCCTCACCCTTCCCCTTCCTCCCCTCCGCTGCTCCGAGCAGAGCTGGGAAGAGTCGTTCCCAAGGCAGTTTGGAGTAGCAGTTCTTGCTGCAGACGAAAGCAATTGGAAAAAACACTAGGAAAAAAAAAGTCAGCATGGGGCCACCTGTCCTTAAATAGTCCTGACTGGGAGAACAGTGGGCATTTGTTCCCTTCTTTAGGGGGAGCTGGTCTTAAATGCCTGTGTGCAGACAGAAAATCACACATTTTCTTTCCAAGGAAGGCCTCTGTTGAATAGCAGGCAGGTGTTGACATACTCCTCTGTGATTTTTTTTAGGTGCTGTTTGGTTTCTTTCAGAGGAAAAAAAGGGTGACTGGGGTACAACTGGAATTGACTGTTGTTTAGGTGAATAATGTTAATCCCATTGAGTGCTAAATCAACATATAAAGTAATAAAAGTTCTGCCTCTAGACTAAAAGGATTGGAATTCACTCTTTTAGTCTCCTTCTGAAGTCTCTTTAGCCCTAACTTTTAATCTCATTACTGTGTGTTACTCCTGGCCTTAACTCAAACCAGTTTATAATAAAGTCTGTGGCTTGCATTTACCAGGGTGGCAGGATTAAATTTAAATTCAATTCTTACAGGCAACTTCTAAATAGTAATCTAGAAAGGCTTGTGTGTAAAATAGAAAAATAGGCTTACTGTCTTGATACTCCACGCTGACGTGCAACCTCTCATACATGTCCCTTGCAGCTTTGATATTCACTGTGGGAACTGAGAAAAATTCACCACTGGCCTGCTTTGTTTGCTTACCTTTATAAAAGTGTCACTAAGGGGCTGGGTTAAGTATTTTGACCTACTTCAGGCATCACAAGGTTTTTTTTTTTTCCTTTCTAAAGTAAAGATTGGCTTTTCACACTGCAGGACCACACCTTTCCCTCTTCCAGTAATCTGCCTTTAGCTGCCTCTCCCATGGAGAACTCCTGAAAGAACTTGTCTGCCTTTGCCTGGGGCCAAGAGAGGGGAAGGGGTGGAGGAGAAAACCGTTTTGCCATTGACAGGCAAAAGACATGGAGCTTTTGAGGCTGTGGGATTTAGCCTCCCTTTCTCACGATATGCAAAAGTCTGCCAGGATTATGGGACACACTGGAATGCGTTTTTTCGGAGGACAGACCGTGAGTTAGTACTACCAGGCTTTGTAAATATAGGGGGATAAGACTGGCATACTTCAGTGGATTATCTACACTTTGTACTTCCTAAAAGTATGCAGGAACTCTAAGTGTTGGGCGCAGAAAGGCTTTCTGTGTTTGAACAAAGGTCTGTGCAATTACAGATACCAGCTCACACAGAGCAACTTTTGTTCCACTGGACTAGGAAGGAGGTTGAAAGGGGGAATGAAATGTGTTGACCTACCAACTACTTCCTATCTCTGCTGATCTGGGGCTGGGAGTTGTGGTTGATTTGTGGAGGCAGCAATAATGAGATCAGGCAGGAAGGGCATTCGTGTCTCTCTGCAACACTTTAATCTTTCAGAGTCTTCAGATTATATCAGAATTGCTTCATGAATCGTAAAATGGAGAAACTTTCGGCATGGAAGTTGTATCTGCTAATCACAGCTCACCGTATGTTGTAAAGGACCAAGGGTGACCGGTTCTTTACTCAAATACAACCCAGATAACCCAAGGGGAGTGTCTAGAAATAGCAGATGTTCAGTCTCAGAAGTGTGTTTGTGGTGGGACACCTTTCCAGTACTGCTCCAGCTCACTGGAGGCAGAAATTCTAGCACAGCGGGTTTGCTGAAGATAGAGTGCCAAAATAATTGATGATGTAAAAGGGCAGCATTCCTTTGCTGCTGTTCTTGAATTGTGCTAGCAATAAAATCAGACCAAACAAGTTAACTAGCCTTGTAAATGATGTACAGTTAGCTCTAACCTTGTGTCCTGCACCAGTAATATCCTTCAGTCTCTGGAAGCATTGATCACGTGTTTATATTGTGGTTGATAGCAGTTTCAACCTAGACCAGTTTATATAAATTAGTGGCTTTATCTGATTTTGCGGTGGTCAGAAGCATAACTCTTTTTGTGTTATGGTGAAAGTCAGGCTTTGGCCCTCCAGTCAGGATTGGGGCTTTTGGCACAAAGCCAGTGCAGGTCCCTGTTAGACAGCTTTGCCTTGGTCCAACAGCAGCAAAACCCTTCCCTCTGACTCCCCTCTGACCTCGGGGCAGGCCTCATTAGCAGATTAAATCCAGAGTTAAATGAGTCCCCTGGGAGGAGAGGATGCAGTGGTGCCTGCCCCTCCAGCTGAAAGGATTTTCCTAAGGTCAGATAAGGAGTTTTGTGACTCCAGATCAACAGATAAGGTTTGTTTTGCAAAAATCCATTAATAAATCCTGGGAAAATCTGCACCAAGTGTGATGTCACAGCCCTTGCCTACTTTGAAGTTCATGAAGGAGAGGAGGGCACGTAGAGTTCCTCCGTCATCGTAAATCTCTTCTTCCCTGTGTCCAGTGGCAGGATCCTGCCCTGCTGCCTCCAGCAGCCTGGAGTGTCAGAGATGGCTTTCCCATTCCACCTGCCTCCCTGGCCGCTGCCAGCCCCGGGTCACCCCGAGGTAAGCGCAGGCAGGAAGCCTTGGAGCGGGATTATCCACCTCCCCAGGCTCCTGCCCTCACCAATTTTCTGGTCAGTAACTGTGAAAGGAGAGCGTGTCTGGTGCAGCAGGGACAGGCAGGCAGGGGAGGATCGTGAGAGATGAAGGGGAGGAAGAAATAAGGGCTGGATTCTTTCCAGGATGAAAAACGGTCTGTCCAAGAATTTATCCAAAATGAAATTAAATATTTCTCTGTCCACCACTAAGTTACAGTGAATGGGTGGCTGTGCAGCATCCTGATGGGCTGGGAAATCAGGAACACCGTGTCTGTCTTTCTTCCTTTGCATTTTCCTCTGTCCAGACAGGAACTTCTGTGTCTGTTGGAGTCATTCTCAGCCTCCAGTTGGGACACACTTATTGCCAATTTAGACTTAGACTCAGATAGGAAAGAGGAGACAGACCAGACTCTGAGCCCTATGTCTACATTTGGAATATCGTCCTTCCTAATAAAATGGACCATTTCCTAAACCACAGGTCTGGACTATTCATGAATGCGGAGCCCTCGAATCCCAGCTGGAGCACAATGAAGTGAAATGATGCCTTTCTTGCTGTTGACTGAGCAAAGAATAATATTCCTGTATCCCAAGGGTTGCATCCCAAGGGAAGTGTAGAGCCAAGTGTTTGGGTAACTGGAGCTCAGGGCAGCAGCAAACAGCCCCAGGCCACAGTGGCTCATCAGGTCAACAGGGAGCAGAAGGGTTTGTTAAGGAGCATTGAGAACATGGATGATCATCCCTAACTGCACATTTTGCAGAAGAGGGTGGATGCAGGAGAACAGAGAACTGAGGAGTTTGTAGAAAATCTCAGGATGCAATAGGAGATTAAGAACCTAGAAAACATCAGAAACATCAGAAAACTGCTGTATTGCCTGTGCAGAAAGACTGCCTATGCAAGCCCTCCGTAAAGATGTTCAGCAGCAACAGATGCCTCAGCTGTGAGACAAATGTAGGAACTCCAGTCTTGTCTCGCTGTAAGATCTGATGTCCTGGGAGGCTGGACGGAAGCCTGTGCCAGTTCAGTCTGGCCAGATGTAAGAGAGAAATTGAAAGTCTCTTACGATCTCATAGGAGCAGTCAAGCTTGAATTTGGACCAAAAGCACATTGTACTGAGTTCTAAGTTTTGTCCATCTGTAAAAAGTAGCAGAAATGATGGCAGGAGCCCTCACTTCCCACTGGGTCATCAGGGACCGCTCACAAAAGAATGGTCTTTCATTTACTGCCTTTCTCTTACACAGGCTGTGAAGCCTTCACCTGAGTGTGGACAGTATCAAAGACACGAAACTTCTCTTGGAAAAAAGTGCTGAAATTAATGTTGTCAGCAGGATAAGCAGCAAATTCTGTCTTCCCCAGATGGCCCAGATCTTAACGGGGTCACCTTGCAAGACTTGCCTGTAGGATATTAAAGGTCACAATGAAACTGTTGGGGCATAAAAAAATACTGTATCCAAGAGATGCATCACAGACGGATGTTCCTTTGACAGGTCATCCTTTGCTTAACTATTCTTCCGTGTGTATTTCCTGACATTCAGTGCATCAGTGGCAGCTCTTGGGAATAGGAGGCTGTGTGGATGTTTGAAACAGATTGAAGTGAAGAGTGAGGGATCTACTTTTTATTTAGCAATAGCAGTGTGAAGTGCCCGAGTATTAGATATGTGAGGGCTGTTTCTTGCCTTACACTCTCCTCGTCTGACACCTTATTTCTTTCTCTCCTCTTCCTATCCTACCTTCCATCACTCTTCAGCAAGTCACTTAATTTTTTAAAGTGTGCATTGACTAATCCAACCCTGCAAAGAAGGTAAAGTTCACCCTGATGCAAAACTCTGTGGGCATGAAACTCGATGTTTGCAGTTGACATTTTGTAGTGGTTTTTCCTCCCCTTTCCGCAGAGATGTGGGTTGTGAAAGGGAGAGCAAATGTGCATGTGCTCACAGCTGAACAGTATTTTGTAAATATTTCCTGAGAGCTTGTGAAATTTCTCACATGTTCTTGATTTCCCTTCAAGTCTGCAGTGTACACATGAAAAATATCCCTCGGTCTAGCCCTGGGATCAGAAGTGAGTAAATAGCCATCAGTTTTACAAGCTTTGAGGAGATGCCAAGCCCTGATGGCCAAGGGTGATACACTGGGACTTTGGAAGCCAGGCCAGTGCAAAAGCTGCAATTTCAGCCATATGCTTTCTTACAGTTTTTAGGTCTGATCACAGCTTTTTCCTTGAAAATTACTTCCCCTGAGATAAGATTTCCCATGAAATGGCTCTGGCATATTTATACATGCTCTGAAGTTTCTGGTTAACTAGATTCGTTAGTGCTCTGGAGAATTGGAGGATATAAATCTTATCAGTCTGGGTGTGTTTGTGTTCACAGATGTGCCAGTGGCTTGGAAATGGGATTAATTGTAAATGTAACTCATTTAGGAAATGGCTGAGGACTTGGATACTTCTGCATTTTAGCCTTGCTTGGGCACACTGAAGAGCTCTTTGACCCTGCCAGAGATTAGTTTTAGTACCAGTTATGAGATAAGCTTAACTAGTCCTTAAAAATAATAATGTTAAAGCTCCCTGCCAGAGGTTTGTTGTGGGGAAGGAATACTGCACACATACTACATAATTTTTTATGTTTATCTTGCTGTTACTAAGTTAATTGCAGGGATTGAGCTATAAGCAGTGATGCAATTCAGACTTTATTCTTTCTGTTCTTTCAACTTTTGGAAAACTCAAAGATTCTTTAATCTTTGAAGTTTAAGTGTGCTTATTTTTAACCATTAAAAAATCAGTATACTGGTCAGACTCCATACACAGTGGTGTGAGAAGGACCTATAATCCTGGATCACACGTGCTTGAAAATAGCACCATAATTTTGCGTTTTCAATGTAGCAACCATTTCATCGTTCTCTTTTGGATCTTGCTCTTGGAGTCACAGAGCAGTCAGCTGATTGCAGTAACATACTCCATTCAGTAGTTTATTTTTTGCAGAACGACAGTGACTCACCATTTACAACATGATGAATGCTGAGAAGAGTTAGTTGAAGAGCAAAAAGAATAGACCAATTCATTCATAGATGTCTTAGGTAACAGAGATGGAATTATATTCCTTCCAGTAGCCTTAAAAGAAATAGAAAATAAGGTTGTGTACTCAGAAAAAAGTATTGTGGTTAAATCTGTTTAGCTGCAGGTTAATGTTTGGAGGACGGTGGTGGAAGCCCCATCTCGTACTTGAGACTGATGTTTTTGTCTCACTAGAAAGAATTGTACTGGACAAAGCCCCATGGTGAAAGTTAATGAACCTGGTGACTTTTCAAGTTATTTCTATTTCTGACCTCGCTGATGGTGTAGAAATGCAGATAGATTGTCTGGTTATGTCTCATTGTAAATCAAATCTGCTTCATTATTTGAATGTTTGTTCCATGAATATTCAGAATTTTCTTTGTACAAGAAACAGTGTTTAATTTTTACTGTGTTAAAAGAGAGTGGCAAGTGAAATCCTGCATATATGAGCTGCAAAATAAATTCATGCTAGAAGTTTCTCAGTTAAAAAGTCTGTAGTAGGGTGAACGCTTGTTTGAAATGCACCTGAGACACCAGCCTGCAATCAGCATTGCAAGTAATTACTAGGCTCAAAAAATACATTTTACTGCAGAGCAGATTTTATCTCCAAACAGAAAGCAAGAAGTAGCGAACACACGAGATATTCAGGACGGTCTGTGGTTTTAGGATAAATTTATCATTCTGTACATGTGTATAGCAAAAACAGGGAGAGATTTGAAATTACATGAAACCAAAAAATTTCCAGGCGTTCCATATACCAGTCCTGTTAGGCTTAAGATCTAATTTTTTGTTTTAGCTTGTGTTGCTTGTAAAGAATCTGTAAACAGAGGATCAGAACTGGGACATGGGTCCCACTTGATACTTCCCATGTAACAGAAAATCATTGCTTGTCTTAAATGAAGCAAAACAAGAGCGCTGACAGTGAAAACACATCAAAGATTTCCATCAAACTGTTGAAGTCAGAAGCATGTTTTAATTATTTTAGATATGAAACAGAAGCAGTTCAACTCTAAGAAAAGTTTCTCACTGCAGATCATCCTGTGGGGTCGGACCGAGAAATGCCTGAAGGAGACCACGGAGGAGATCAGGATGATGGGGACAGAGTGCCACTACTTCATCTGTGATGTAGGAAATCGGGAGGAAGTCTATCGGCAAGCCAAGGCCGTGCGGGAAAAGGTCTGGGAGAACAGTATTTATGAAGGGGTTGAGGGAGCTGGGTGGGCTCAGCCTGGAGAAAAGGAGGCTCAGGGGGACCTTCTGAGTCTCCACAACTCTCTGATAGGGGGGTGCAGCTGGGGGGATGGTGGGAGGGCGGGGGGCAGAGACAGGCTCTGCTCCCAGGGAACAGGGAAAGGATGAGAGGAAATGGCCTCAAGTTGCACCAAGGGAGGTTTAGATTGGATTTTAGTGAAAACATTTTCATGGAAGGGGTTGTAAAGCATCAGAACAGGCTGTCCAGGGCAGAAGTGGAAGGACCATCCCTTGAAGTGGAAGGACCATCCCTCAAAAGCCATGTGGGATGTGGCACCTGGGCACATGGGTTAGTGTTGAACACAGTGGTGGAGCCAGGTTGATGGCTGGACTTGATGATCTCAAAGGTCTTTTCCAACCTTAACAATTCTGTGACTCTGTGATTCAGTATTTGATGAGAAAAAAAATATATTGGGAAAAGAGAAGGGTGACCATGCCGATAATGTACAAAGTCCAGCTACTTGTGTGAGGTGATCCAAAGGATTACAAGGCCCATAGGTAAGAATTTCAAAAGCTATGAAAATAATGACGTATTCAGGCAATAATGGCTATTCAACTCTAATGGTAACTGCTGATTTGTGGGGGGAGATATAGTTTGTCACAAGTAATTTGCTTTTTTTTGCAGGTGGGTGACATCACCATCCTGGTGAACAATGCTGCTGTGGTCCATGGGAAGAGCCTGATGGACAGCGACGATGATGCACTGCTCAAATCCCAGCACATAAACACCCTGGGACAGTTCTGGGTGAGATAAGCTCTTGTATCCCATGTAGTCAAAGTTGGGAAGGAGAGTGACGGATTACAGCCAGTAGGTCTTTCTAAGGGATGCTTGGTAAAACAAGTCTGTCTTGAAAACAAGAGAGAAAAAACAATGTGAGGGACAAAGGCCAAAGGAAAGAGGTAATCTTTTCAGTAGTACTCAGTATTTGATGCTCTTTATTCCCCTTCTGTGATTTCCAGTAAAACATTTGATGTCTTTGTCAAAGCCTGAGCTCAGAGGAGTTTCCTGTGTGGTGATGTGAAGGGAGCATCAGAGGAGTGTGAGACTACATTGCTCAGGGAAGGGAGCTGTGAAACTCAGTCCATTTTGAATCAGACAAGAGAAATAAAAAAGAGCTTCTTGTGATTTCATCACTTTGTTGAAGACTTTATCCCGTACAAGTTCTTAAACATAGAAGGTACTCTGTTCATGGCCTTCATTTGGGGGTACTGCTTATATACATGCTAGGAAAGACTTTTGTTGTGTTTCTACACAAACTTTGCCTGCTTAGAATCTCAGAAAATAACAAAGCAACAAGGTCCTCTTCCACTCCTTTCCTGACATAATGAACAGGACACTTGGGCTTTTCGTGTCTATGTCACCTTATTTTTTCAGTCACTGCTGTTTTTGTTGTATCACTGCTGAGCAAATCTTTTTTTTTTCTTTTCTTCTTTTAACTCTGTTACTCTTCAGACCACCAAAGCATTCCTGCCAAGGATGCTGGAGCTGCAGAATGGGCACATTGTTTGCCTGAACTCTGTCCTGGCCTTGTCAGCCATCCCTGGTGCCATTGACTATTGCACCTCCAAAGCCTCATCGTATGCTTTCATGGAGAGCCTGACCCTGGGGCTGCTGGACTGTCCCGGAGTGAATGCCACCACAGTCTTGCCCTTCCACACCAGCACAGAGATGTTCCAGGGCATGAGAATCAGGTCAGTCCAGGGGAACTAGAATAAAGCATCTCATTTTAAATGAATCATCAGAATACACTCCTAATTAATGCTTCATTTAGTTAAGAGAATTTGATGTCTCATTTGGCTGCCTGGGAACAGAGGGTCACTCTAGGCCACCTGGGACTCATCAGACTGGTTCCATCAGTGTGCTGGGATATTCCTGCAGCCTGTTCTGGGGGAGACATTGGCTACTACAGAGAGAACTGGAAGCTGTTTTTCCCTGCATGTATTCAAGCCATACCAGAGAGGGAGGGGAGGCAATCTGCAGTTGAGGTCATGCAAAAGGACCAGTCTACAAATTACTTCAGAATTAACAATACAAGTTCCTTCTTTATGCACTGGAATACTTTCCCACTGAAAGGAATGACAGCCACTTACTGAAGTGAGACTGTCAGTACCTCCTTTTTGCCCCTATCCAAGAGAAAAGTAATGGCTGTCCAAATTAATCTTTTACAGTGTGTAAAATAACCTGTTAATACAGATTGTGCTCTCTTAGTCAAGAAAATCTGCATTGTCAAGCTATTGCAGGAGCTGGGAAAAGCCTTATGTTTGGTATTAAAAGCAATGGAGGAAAATATTTGTCTTTCACCTGTCAATGATTTGAATCAAGCAAAGAGGAACAGAGAATAAAAGGAAAAACACCAGCACTGAAAAGACATCATTTGGTATTGGTTTGCATTCAAATTAAGAAAAGCCTTGAATCAGGACTCTGATTACACTCTGCCACTTCTCACTGAAGGCACCAACATGTACATTCTTAACTGTTTAGCTAACCCAGTAGTACTGGTTGGAACTGGGCATTCTGCTTTTGGGCTGTTTGGCTGAAACTGGAATTTTCTGCCTCTTAGAGGCATAGCCAGTCCTGGGCATGTTTGAAGGCCAGTAAACAGCCATAACTTAGAGAAACAGGACTTGAACAGTGATACCTTAAAGAAGGAGCTGGGTTCATGTGTAATTATTTTATTTTTTACATTTTTTATTCAGGTTCCCTAGTCTTTTTCCTCCTCTCAAGCCAGAGACAGTGGCGAGGAGGACGGTAGAAGCTGTTCAGTTGAATCAAGCCTTCCTGCTTCTTCCATGGACAATGCATGTTCTTGTCATCCTAAAAAGGTGAGTATTTCCTTTGCCCAGCAATAGTCTGGCCATGTAGGGAAGGCTGGCTCTGTGTCTGTTCCCCGAGGCAAAGCTCAGGCTGACAGGAGCTGCTCTCTCATCTCTTCCCTTGAAAGACAGTCATGGAAGCAAAAGGGAGATTCCCTTTGGAGATGTTTTCTCTTTGTATAACCCCTTTATGAAACCAGTTTCATTCCCAAAATTTGGATTCCTGAGGTGTAAAGTGGATTTTTGTCTAGGGAATTTCTTAATAATTAACTTAGCAGGTAGTTGATTGGGATTTATTAAGTCACTTGTTGGACTCCAGGCTTTTTATTGTGCGGGATTTCTGAGCCATAAGGCATGGACATCCCAGCTGCATTTAGAGAGCATTGCCTATGTTACAGCAGTGAAACTATTAAATCAATATTTTTGAGTATGATCAGGACACAAATTTTAAGGTCTCTTAGGGAAAAAAAATCATAACTTCATATCCTGAAACAACCAAAGAGAAAGGACATTCACCGTTGTGTTTCCATGACAGTTTGCACTAAAGCCTTCGGAAAACCTGCTGCAGTCAGGAACTGAAACAAGGCAGTGAGACTTCTGTGGAAAATAATTTCAGTATTGCATTCCAAACAAGAAAAAATAATTCACAGTAAATGCTTTGCTCTGAATGTAAAATTTGGGGTAAAAGTTCCCGGAAATTCTACTGACAAGACAAAGGGCTGTTCCATTTTATTGTAAGAATTAATAGGTTATTTTCCATTACAGTTGCTGTCAGGAAATCAGGTCTCTATCCATACCGTAGGATAAGGAGGCCACATGCCTTGCACAACCGGATGGCAATTTAACCAGAGAATTCAGGTTAAATTTGTGTATATCAGAGTATAGTATTTGGAAGGAAGAAAACATAATGGTATCTTCCAAGTTACAGCTTTTACAGACTTTTTTGGATAAATATTTCTGTAGAGAAAGGGTGACTGGATGGAACTTTCTCCCTGTAGGGCCTCCTCACAGCAGGAAACTGATGCCAGTTTCGTCTGTGTCTCTCACTAGCTGATTTTTGAGCATTGGTGTATTTATGTACATGCATATTTACACATCTCTCATTAGAACAGATTGAGGGATTTGTCTCATCTGATCATTTTCTTTCTGCTTCTACCTCAGCATTCTCCCCCAGGCAGCACTTGAAGAAATCCACAAGTTTTCTGGGAGCTACACCTGCATGAACACTTTTAAAGGACGAACATAGACCTGATGGCACAAGGATTGTTCTGCAGTGAACCCAACACAAGCATGAAAATCCTACAGGACTGTGAATCAGCAAGTCTTGGCTTTCAGCCTGCTCATGTGATTTGTGCTGCTCTGAGGCAACACATTTCTTGCAGGTCATATCCATAGTAACATGACCTTTGCACAGGATTGAGTGAGTGGACTATGGACCCTTGGAAAGAAAAACAGAAAGTGTGAAATGTTTCTATGATGTTTAATTCTTTAGAGTTCAATTGTTAAATCTACTCATAGTTTTAAGATGTGATTTTTGTTTCTGAAATGTCTGTGGGCTGTCTCAGTGGAGAGGCAGCACATCCCATCCCAAACACGCTTTGTCCCCTCTCTCCAGAGGAACTGCCACTGGTTTCATTTCAGCTTTTTTGAATGAGGAACTTCAAAATTACTTTGAAGAACTAAAAGTTACAGACGTGTAATGGAAGCTAAAGCCTTCCCTTTCTTCACGTTCCATCCCATGATGAAGTTGTTCCCAGCACACACTGGGGAAAGAGCAAACCATGAAGCAATGTTTTCTTTGCTACAGGCCGCCCAGGACTTCTCTTTCTGGGCCCAGAAAAGCTGTTGTACTTCCCCTGTGGTGGCTGGACAGGAAGGCTCAGGCAGCAGAGCTGAGAGTTTGAATAGTGGGAGATTCTTTCTGTCACTGAACTCCTATATGAAATTGTTGTTCTGATTTTTTTTTTGTTTGTTTATGATAAAATATAAGCATATTTTTAGCGTTAATCGCAGATTGCCACACATGTAGGCAGCAGCACATTTGGGATGAACTAAATCTAGAACTAAAACTAGATCCTGCTTGTACAAACATACATTCACTGAATCCATGCAGAGGAAAATCCATTGTATCAATCTGCACAGTGAAGTGGAATAATGCTCTAAAAATAGGAGAGACAGAACTGTCATGCTCATGAGATGTGAAGTTTGGGAGCACATTTAGCAAAGACCTGATTAAATGCACGTTTAATTCATCTGGGAATGAATCCATTGTGCTTTAGGGGCATTGAATCAGGTACTGATCAGCCAAAAGTGATAAATACACTTGGACTGAGGTGCCAGAAGCAGCTAGACATTATTTATTTTTGTAATGAAATATTCTCTTTGACAGCCTAGGAAGGGCAACACTGCATTCCTGTGCAAAATGCAGTGAGCAGCACACTGGAGCACTACTAACAGAGGAATTAATATAATTGCAATACAGGAAGTAGCAAGTTTAACTGGAGACACCTGAATGAAGTGCCTCAAGGATGTTTGTGTGATTAAAGGAGTGAATTTAGGGCTCATGACTTGAGTTTCGAGCTTTTCCATAGATGTCCTGTGTAGCCTGGGGCAAAATGCATCATCTGAAGAAGCACTCTGACCCGCAAAGCAGATATTTCTAGTGTTTCCCTACCTCAAAAGTTGCAAGTCTGACTACCTAAATGTCTGTTGAAAGCTTAGCAAATTCAAATGCAACATGTTATAGAAAGGAAAAGCAGTATTTGCTCATAGACCAAGAGGTTCTGTACAAAAATTTAGATGAGGAAAAAACCCATATGCCAAAATATATCATCTCCTAAAAGACATCTGAGGTACAGCAGAAAAGCTGTGAGCTGCGTTTGAAATACTCCTTTGATTCTGCTGTGTAGAATGGAGACTTGCTACTGGGGTGCAAAGGTGTGAATGTTAAAATCAGGTCTGACCTTACTGCAGGCCACTGGATTTCTCTTCTGGACCTCTCCAAGAGGAACATGCTGCCAGAAGTGCCACTGGTGAAGTTCCTCTGCTTGGGTGAATGTTTGGAGGGGCTCTCCTGCCTGGGTCAGTGCAGAACTATAACCTGGAGCACTGTGACACCTCTGAACATGTTTCTTAAAATGCAGTTTTCGTTGGAATTTCTGGATGTCTGACGCTCTCTGGAGAGGATGAAAAGAAACTTCAGTCTTTGTGATTTTGAGGCCCACCCTAATAGATGCTTCCAGCTTTATTTTTTTGTCAATTTTTTTGAGAAGCCCAGCTCACTGAAAGGTCAAGTGCCATGAAGGGAGAACCCTTCCAGGATCTGCCTGGAATACTGAAGGTACCAGGTTTATCAGGAGAGGTTTGGGAGAGGAAGGTATGATGATACCAACTTCCCCTTGTGCTCTCTGATCCATTCCAGTTCCTCATTAATCCCAGCTGGGTGTGCCAGGCTTGTAGCTGCAAGAGCAAACAGCCATGGTGAAAGAGTAGTGTCCCCCTGAAATTAAACCTTTGTGCTGAGATTCTACTTATTGGTAACTTCCTAATGCAAAAGTGAGGTAAAAACACACACTGGAATCTTCATTCATCCCCAAATCCTGTCCCTTAGATCTGCTCTTTCTCTGTACCATACAAAAGATGTTCCCTATCTCCAGAGTTGTCTTACACACTAAGTGCTGTTGATTTCTTTCTGATGAGTATCAACAAGTCAGAACATAGCTGAGACTTGTCATCTCTTCTCATATACACACAGAATTCCCTCTCTCTTCCCCCAGGGTCCTGGAGCGGACAGCAGGTCAAATAGCAGTCACAGTGGGGGAGAGGGTTGCAGCAAACGGAAAATAATGAGGAAAACACTGAATTTGCTTTTCAGATAGCCAGGAAGAGTTGGCTAAGAGAGTTCCTTCCCTTGTAAGTATTGCAAGACAGGACAGTCTCCATCCAGCAAGCGACTGCAAACGTGGATGGAGACGCTGAAGACTTTTTTTTGATAGAAAGGCTCCTCTGGAATGGCTGCTGAGGTCTGCTGGGACCTTCCCGCATAAGGGTAGTGTTGGGTAATCTTGAAGTGCTGCAAATATGGACAAGTTTTGTTGAAGCCTAAGGCTTTCTCCAAGGAATTTCTGCCCTTTGACTTACTTTAATTTTGATTTTCCCCACTCTCTCTGCTGCCTCCTGCTCTCCACTGCACAATTATTTTCTTCCCTTCTGTTTTCCTTTGTCATCACTGCACTTTTCTGTGCCACCATCTTGAAGCCAGATGTCATATGAGAGCCTGGAGTAAATCGAGATCAGAGTATCCATTTATTATCCTGCTAGAGGAACCCAGGTGAAGCTGCAGGAGCAGGTTGCAGGAGTTTCATAGGAAATTAGTTTTACTTGCTCCAAACTCTGAAGAAGTAAAAGAGTCCTTGCTATTGCTCTTATACAGGAGATTGCTGCTGGTTTAAAATTTGAATGATAGAGGAACATGAGCTGGTTTGGGACATGTTCCCCTGACAAAAAAAGGCCTAATTTAAATGGGAAGATTTTTCAGTTCCAGGTGGTTTCAGGTGCTGGTGTTCATGTGAAGTGATTTTCAGAATTAGCAAGGCAGGGCAGGGAGAGGAGTCGTCCTTTGTGTAGGCATCTGATCCCTCACGTTCAATACTTCATTTTGTGTTTTTTGATGAGGTAAAAAAATGCACCCTCATGCACCCTTGGTGAACTTTAAAAAGATCATTCCAGCCATGTCCCTGCCAATGGCGTGTTTTTAGCAGCATGAGAAAAAGGAGTGAGCCCTGAAAGCGGGAACTGTACCCTCCCCACTCACCCATTGTTCTGTTGAGGTTAAAAAGCAATAGAGTCTGTCCCTCTAGTTCTTCTAGAACTGCACAGAAAGTGCCTGGGCAAGTGATTCTGATATTTGCAAAGAGAAACTTGTTGTACTTTTATGTAATGTGTTAATTAGTGTGGGTGGGTATGATCAGATCTAGTCTTGCAAGCCTTTCCGACAACTCCCTGAACACTCCCACCTTCAGATATTAACAGATAGCACTTGCCAAAGCTCCTAAAAACCCAGTAACAGACTTAATGCAGGCAGAGCATAAGTGGGTGCGTGTATTTCAAAGAGAACACATCTGTTTGTAGCAGACGTTAATGTGGCCTAGTGCCTTCCTCGAGCTGAAACGCAACTGTTGAGAAAAGAATACAGGGTGACCCTTGGATCATCTCTTTCGTTTTTATTTCTTTACGTGGCTTTAATAAACTTAATCTGGGTGACAGCCACTTTTTTGACAGCACTGGTTCCTAAATTTGGGGTAAAGCAAGATTATGTCAAATGCAGTATTTTGCATTTTTACCAACAACCAGCCCTGAGAATGAGAATATTCTGCACTGTTTGCAGCTCTCACCTCCCCAGCACTAAGATCCTGGTATGTTTGGAGTCTGAGCAAACCTGTCAGTCACCAGCAGCAGTTGCATTCTCTAGGGAACAGAATCCTCTTTGTCCTAATGCTTTTCTGAAGGAGAGGTTGAGCTGTGAGCAGTGGCAGCCACAGATTCAGAGACTTAGAGAAAGACAAGAGGAAAAACAGAACTTTACCTGCTCCCTGCAGCTCATTCTCTTCTATCCTGTGTTTCCTGTGAGAAGATGGCAATTCAGACACTTCTTGCCCCCTTTCCCACCTCTATTCTACTGAGGTCACCTCAGCACCTTCCTTCAGTACCTTCAGGGAGCCAAAGCTTCAGCACAAACAACCCTGTCTGTCTTCTGAGGAGTTGGATCAGCAGGTAAGGAGTGGGAGAGCAGACAGAGGCTGTTCTGGGGGCCTGAGCTGCCCCAGCCTGCAGAGCACAGGTGGAAGACACAGGACATGCCTTGATTGTCCCCTGGACCATTGAAGGCAGCGAGTGCCCCCAGTTCCTGTCATCTTTGCTTTCAACATCACCCTCTTTTGTTCGTGTAATGGATCCTGTGAGTAGAAACACACACTGACCCAGCCTGCCTGGACTGGACTAAAGGCACAAACCTCTGAGACAATTTATATCTTCACACCTTCTCAAAGAGTCCAAACTTAGTAGTTCCTTATGCTCACCTTTACTATGGGCATTGTAACATTAGCACAGAAAAAAATTAAGGCAAATGTGTGATGGTTTTTTATGCATTGTGTAATAATTTTTTTCCTGCATAAAACTAGAACAATTCCTCCTTAAATGAGGGAAGAAAGCACTGTAATTGGAGCTGATTGAAAAGCGTATGAGAATACAAAATAGAAGATAAGATGCAGTCTTAGGGGGAGTGTGATGGCCCTAAACAGACAGAGGCAAGATGCCACCTTACATCCCTGAAGTTATATAATAACAGAGGCGTGTGATTTCCATCCACATACAAAGTCTATAATAGAAGCCTGTTGTTGCTCCTGCTCATTCCAGTGGGTCACCATGCCCTAAAAATTGAGTCAATTAATTTTGTAGCTTGCTGGCTTGGAAACTTAAGTATGCTGGTAACTGATGGCTGACTCTTGTTTTTTTGAGGGAGGGAAAGCAGCCCAAACATGTGAAAACAAGGAAGGGTCAGTTTGACTCCCTGCTCACTTTTACCAGCTGCAAGGGCCATCTGTCATGGCTAGGTATTACAAGGATGTGTGGTTCTCTGGCGTGTGTCAGTAATCATCCTGACCTGGTGCTACTAGGTAGATGTGGTTCCATTTCCTATTTTTTTCTTAGGCAAAAGCATTTTTAAAATACAATTTTTCTTTATCTGAGTTAGTTGCTTCTGTATTGTACAAGCTTTTCACAGACAGGCATCCTAGACATGAAGTTTCCCTATCTATGTTAATCAAATGATAATGAATACAGAAATGAAGAGTTCCCGTTGGATATCTTCCTTCCCCAAGCCATGTGGAACTAATGGAGAGGAACACTATTGGAATATCAGTGCCTTAAATTGAGCCATCTCAGAAGCCTGTTGGCTTCTGTCTGAAAATGACCCTGGCTTCCAAAATAGCCTTCCTGCAGATCCCTGGGGCATTTGGCACTGAGCTTGGTTTCCTGAGCAGGTCACTATCACAGTGCACTCATACAGTAAAGGCTGCTCATACAAACTCCGAACAGATGGATTTAAACTTCTGGTCCCACAGGATACTCTTGAAAAATCCAGATTAAAGAAGGAAGTGGCATCAGGTAACCGGTGCAAACCCAAGCACTGAGGGAGGGCTCTGGTTGTCCATAGGTGCCAGAGAGCTCAGAGCACAGCTCCCACCTCCTGTCTCAGATCTGACCCCTGACTGGACCCTTGGACCACTGTGTGCAAACCCTGGGCATTAGGAGTACATGAACTGAGACCTTCCTCAACTTTTATAGCATCAGACACTTTGGGGTGGAGCCACCAGCTGCCCTTGGGCATCACTGTTGGTCTGATCAGTGTTCCCAGACACTGGGCTGGCACATGGCAGCATTAACTTCAGCTGTAAGATAAGGAGGCAATTCCTTGCTATCTTTTCTGGGAAAGTCAACTATTAGTGCCTTTATGCAGAGAGGACTGAAGTAAGTGCAGGGTTATAGGGTTTCTGGAGTGTTTTGGCTACATGAATACTGCTGCCATATGGAATAAGAAAAAAAGGGCTCATGTCAGAAGAATGTTAACAGAAGATAGAAATGGCAATAATGGGAAAAAAGTGATATCCAAACACATAATTCCTGTTCCCAGAGCCTGCTGGGAACCCTGATTCCCTGTGGACATGGCACAGGGAAGTCAGTTCACTCCATAGTCTCACACCCCCTTCAACCCTGCCTACTACAAATAAGCAGCAGAGGTGACAAGCTCATGATCTCTGCTCTCTCAACTGTTAAATGTAGCAAAGGAGGTGCTTTTTTTAAAAAAAAATCCGTCCATCAGAGAACAAAGCAATTCTTTGGGTCAGTGTCAGCTTTAGAGAATGGAGGAGTCTCTCAAGTACCAGAGAGAGGAGCCACAGCAGCTCCTACCTGATTCCTTGAGGTCTTGGGCCGCATCTCCCCTTGTTAATGGTAATAAATGTGGAGAAATATGTTTGACTCAATTCAGCCATAGGATTAAACGGAATCAGATCCGTCTGTGAGCTTTTGCTTGGCTCTCTCCTTCCCAGCAATAAAATACCTTGTGTTCTTTTCTGAACTCCCATCAGAGCTGCAAATTCATGGAGAACACTTGTGGAGCCAGACAATATTTTATTCCTGTTCTAAGGACTGTGCAAAAGACAGTGGAGAGAGACATGAGCAAGCACTATCACATGTACTTTGGTGGCTGAATAGTCTGTAACTTTCAATATTCTGATATTTTTGACTATTCAGTAGAAGCAATCTGACATGTTTTCAACTGTCTGTTATAGCCAAAAAACCTTCTTCACCCACATCAACTATTATAATATTTTTGAACCCTAAACCACATTCAGTTTCTCTGTTGTTTTAGCTGAGGTTTAACAAGCATGTTAATCAAATGATCAAATATAGCCTTGAATTTCTTTAGGAGCAATCTGATGCTGATGCAGAAAAATAATTGTAAAAAATCCCAGTGTTGATGTCCTGTAGCAAAAGTTTCTACGTATGTTAAACAGCACATAAATAATTTACAAACAACTGAGTTTAATTGTGCAATAGAACACTCTGCTTCCATCATCCTGGGGATACAGCACTGAGCCTCCTGACCTTGTTCTGTTTTACACATGCAGAGTCAATTGTAAGTTTTCGTATGTAAAAACTATCACTTGGCTTTGAATTCAGGGAAGTACACACAGCTCTGACCCCACATCAATTATGAAAATAGTGTTAATTCTTTCAAATTCTGAAGCCCAGGATTTAGGAGCAGTTATGCTTTCTGGCTGGAGATGTCACATTTCCTGTGATGCAACGTAGGAGGTAGAGTTGCAATCTTCAGTATTTCCCTTTAAAAACCTCTTCCCATTGCCAGTCAGAATTGCCAGTGGCTCCTAAAGGCACAGAGCAGAGGAAGTTCTATTCCATCTTTCCCCTGACCTGAGTTCATTGGAGAAGAGCTGCTTTTGAATGAGCCACAGGAGCCATGCTGAGTTTATTTTAGTTTGGTTTATATTAGGTTTGATTTCTGCTGATCTCTTCATTTTTCATCATTTCATCTGTCTCTTCCAATTGTTCCCGTTGGAGAGGGCTGTGTTTGGAGAGTTCCTGAGCCAGAATGCTGTGCCTGCAGATTATTCATCTCTGTGCCCTCCCCCCAGGCAGTCCCTCACCTGTGCCTCGTGCGCACCTTCTTAGACATTAACTGTGCAAATTGCCCTGAATATCTTCAGATTTGTTCCTTTGAAGAATGAAGTGTAGCTAAACCCCACAGAGCTGTTACTTCTGTTCATAACTGCACATTCTGTTTAACACCTACACAATCCGAATTTGAACTGGGAAGGACTGGGAGGGAGTGGGTGGCCAGAACCTCACTTTATGGTTAGAGGGGGGATCATAAGGTAAAAGTCATCTGCTGAAAAATAAAAACATGGTGCAAGCCCCAATACCCAGCACTGCTGATTTCTTCTGATAATTTACCATACACAAATAGTAAAATAGCTTATTTCCACAATACTTCAGAGTGTCCTTTTGCAGTCTAAGGTACACATCCTCTAAAGCTGGATGAGCAACTTCTATTCCAGTGATCTTTATTACAGCCAGCAGCACTGCTTGACACGGGCAATTCTTGCTGTAAAATCAGCCTGTTTTCTTTCAATGGATCATTTTTACATAGACTTCTTTCAGATTTTCATTTATCAAATACTTTATGCACATAATGGTTCTCAGCCAGTGATTTCCTTGCAAGCTCTTCACTGTAACTTCCACTTTGAGCGCTTGCCATTCATTAATGTACAGTTTTCTTGTGGAACTGGCCATCCCAATCACATGGTGGCTTTGCTTTCTCCTGGCTGGATGCCTTCCAATCCCACAGAAAGCTTTCTAGGGGCTCCAGTATGTCTGGTGATGACTGTGAGATGGCTTCTGGCAGCAGTGTTAATGAAAACGCTTATTTGAGTGTGTTCTCATGACATATTTCCAATCCTGTGATCAAAAATGTGCCTATAGGCACTTTCAAGGGAAAAAACCCTAACTTGGGATACTGTCAAAAGTGCATTTGCCTTTACTTACAGTAGAAAATTTTCACAGTTTGGTTTTGTTTCTTTCACTGGATTCGCCTCTCAGCCTCAGATCATCAGGGGGAAAATAATTCACTGGAAATCCTGGAAAGAGTTCATTAAAATAAGAGTGACCTCCCGACATCAGGGCATGGCATATTTCCACATGAGGGGAATGGCATGATGGTACTTTGGGATTTGTGGTGCTGCATACTCACCCTTGGTTCATTTAAGAAAATAAAGTGGACTAGAGTTGTGCTGCAGCTGACGTTTGGGAAGTAAGGAAATGCAGGAAAAGCACTGTCAGCACATTGTTTGACTCACCTGTGCCAGCCTGGCCCTGCCAAAGCACTTCCATTTGTTACAGACATAGGAAGGATGACACAGAAAATGGTACAGTCTCACCTGGTGTCACACAATGAGATCATTTATGATTGTACTGCTGGTACAACCCTTCGGGTCACCCAAAGACCTTTAGTGGCAGCAACATTGTGAGTTTCTGACCTGGCTGGGGCTGCCACAACGGGAGTCAGAAATCCCAGCAAAATACGGTATTTGTTCATGATCTGTTTCTTAATTTTTTCACTCTGTATAGACAAACCCCAGTGGCAAATCTCTAATCAGATTTTCACACTTGCCTTTGACTCATTGGATTAGATTGCTGCTTCCTATTAATGCTGTAATTACAACATTTCCATGCCTTAAACCAAAACAAGGCTTGGAAACTGAGCCCTGTGGCTGCTCCAGCCCAGGGATGTTCTGGGAGAAGGGGGAAGGTATCTGCTGTGCTGAATTGGCCTGGAAATCACACAGAGGCTCTGAGGGTTTAATCACAGAAATGTTTGCTCAGGGGCACTCACGATGGGCTCTTTTCTTGGAACTTTGAGCAAACGTAGCCTTTGTTTGCATTTTTCCGTGGGATTTGTTTACTGTTCATTTGTGCTGCACATGCTGTGAGAAATTAAGCCATTATGTCCGTATTTTTTTTCCCTTTCTCCTGCTTTCATTCCTTCCCCCCGCTTCAAAATCCTTACAATTCCTTTCATTACTTAATGTTAACAGGACAAAAGAAATAAATAGTTGAAAGAAGATACAAGCTGTGTTTCTGTTTGACTTTGGAGCTGCTGTGGTAACCGAATACCAGTCTGTAAGGTCAGGAAAAGAAAGGAAGAAATAAGAAAACTGCCCAAAAGCTCAGACCACGGGGCTCGCTGGCTTTTGCCCAGCAATTTCCAGCCACATGCCCCAAGAGCTGAGCAGTCGCTCTGTAAATCTCTGAGTGTTTCATATAGTTTCCTTGTCATGTGGCCGTTAAGTTTTATAACCTTTATATTTCAAGGGAAACAATGAACTTGAATTCCTTCGAAATGCCCTAATAGATCCCACATGTGAGCGATCTTTCATATTTTGGTTGCTCTGTAGGTACTGAACCCGTGTGTGGACGGTTGGTGTCGGCTGTGGCCCTCGTATGTGCCTGGCCAAGGGACCGACTCCTGCTGTCCGGTGCTGTCCTCCCGCTGTCCACCCACCTCCAGCCACACCAGCACCACTGTCCAGCCGGCTGAGCCCCTGGGGCTGCACAGGGCCTGTGTGACATCCCACCCTGAGGGCAAGGAAGCACAGGAAGGAAGGAAGGAAGGAAGGAAGGAAGGAAGGAAGGCAGGAAGGAAG